>VSMD01053227.1:0-10686 GCA_008750895.1 Mirza zaza
CAAAAGTCCAGATTAAAAGTACAACTTTGACTGTACCATACCTAAAAGGCCCTGAGGACTGCTGCCCCATGTCTATTCTTCATCACCCCTAAAATCCAATGCCACGTTCGGCCCCAGCTTCCCTTAAATGCTTCCTACTCTGTCTGCTCTGGCAACATGGTCTTCCTTTTACTTCCCCTAACCCACTAAATTCTTTCAAGCCTTAAGATTTCCGAAACTCCTCCTGAAAGTTCTTCTCTTACTCATGATACCACCATTTGCTCCCCATCCTTTAGGTCTCTGCTTTATTGACTCAAAAAATTAGGTCATTCTCTTCCTCTGCTATGTTGTCATAGGACCTTGTTCTTCCTTTTTGTCCATGACCTATCATGATGGGAATCATTATTGGTGGGGTCGTTCGCTTGATGTCTGTCTCCTCCAACACACTCTGAATTCCCAAATGGCAGACACCATGGCTCCCTCACTTCTTATCCCAGAACTACAAGCACCTAGCATCCTATTAGATGCTCAATAAATATCTCAGAAATGCATGGATAACAAAGAGCAAAAATCTTTTTTTTTTGCTCTTTGCAAGTATCTCTTGTGTCAGAGCAATTTTCACTCGTTTTATAAGACTCAATCTAAATTCTGGCTTCTCTGGCAATCTTTTCCTAACAAACCTCTCCATGACCCCAAATCCTCTACATTGAGCCCCTTGAATAAAGGAAAGAATCTAACATATCTGTTTAAGAGCAGAGTCCACCACAGTCCCTAGCACTTTGGTTAGAGCTCAGTAAATTTTTGATGCAACTCGCTCAGTAGTTCGAAAATATTTTTTTTTCCTAACAATGAGGAATCACGGCTGATTTTTTTTTTTTTTTTTACTTTTAACACAACCATGTGGCATGCCAAAAACCAAAATATTTGTTTGCCTTGGTTGCCACTTAACAGTTTCAATGCACGCAGCAAGAACAAAGATGAGCAATGAAGTATATAATCATCTTTTAACATCGCAGAGGTATTTTCGGCATTCTATAACTGGATACTGACAAAAAGTTTCTGAAAGAAGGCACATGATAGTGATAAATGAACAGACAGTTCAAATAATGCTTATCAGTGCACATCAAATGTCATTTGCGAAAAATAATCTTTATTCAAAAGTTTCTTCCTCGGCATCGTTCCATTTCCCCTTTAGCATACCTTGTAATCTTTTTGAAAATACCTTATCACACTCTCTGCTTCCTCCTGACTTTGGGATTATGCCTGTGAAATGCAATGTCCTTTGGCAGCCACTCACTGTCGGCTAAGAGCTCCATTCAGCATGCTCTCTTTGAGTATGAATTCACACTCAGTGCCATGGTCCTCATTACGCTGTTTAAGAAAAACAGCTTGGTCCTTGAGATATTAATCTGCCAATTACAGGAAGATATCATACTTCATATTCCCCAGGGACAAGCAAGCTCTATAACACAGTGGAAGCCTTTAAATGGTACTTTGAAGTGGCAAACTGTTTATCCATGTGTATGTGTGTGTTTGTGTGTGTATGTGTGTGGTGTACCCATGAAATGGCACTTGTATGGTTCAGATATTGCTCTAAAGCAGGGGCCTCAAACTTTTTAAACAGGGGGCCAGTTCACTGTCCCTCAGACAGTTGGAGGGCTGTTGGAGAGTGTGGGGCACATTCCACACATGTGCACTGTGGGCCCGGGACAAGTTGGCTGCTAAGCAGGACAGGCAGCACCAGCAAAAACACCCTGTGGGCTGCATAAATGTCCTCGACGGGCTGCATGTGACCTGTGGCCGTAGTTCGAAGACGCCTGCTCTAAAGAGAGTAATGCTTTAATTTAGGTAGCATTTTATACTTTCAAAGTAACTGCGCAAGTATCAAGCAATTGGAAAAAAGAGGCTGATGTCACTGACTTGAGAAATATCTCAAAGTGTGGATCTGGAACCAGGAGCATCAGCATCTACCTGGGAACTTCTTAGAAACACAGATTCTAGGGCCCTACCCTAAGAGTACTGAATCACAAACTCTGGCGATGGGGTGTAGAACCCTCAGGGTGACCCTGATTCATGGTCAGGTTTGAGAACTGCTGGCTTAGAGAAAGCAGCATAGCAGATTTACTATGACAAAGAATACGAGCACAAAAGACGGACACTAATACCCAGGGTTAAAACCTGACTTCTTCATTCACTTCAGCAAATGATTCAACATCATCATCATAGTTATCCTATCTGAACATGGGAATACTAACAATATTTATCACAAACAGTTGCTGTAAGAATTAAATGGTAAGTTGCATGCGGTGCTTGGTGCAGTAGGCATTCAACATGTTTGCAATTATTGAATGAATCAGGCCCTTATAATAAAGACACTGGAAACTGGGAAAGGTCCATAGGTATAGAAGGACAGAAAAGTTCTTATGCTATATACGATCCAAACAGGGTAGAAGCCAACAAATAAATTAAATAATACATGCATTCATTGCAATTTTAAGTCTTATTGCTATCCTTGGTTCATGAGGAAATTCCACCTTGCCTCTGAAACGTAATTGTCTGCAGTAATATCATAAAAGATCATGGATGTGCTTTACTTATTAAACACAGATGGAAGAAAAATCAAAAATTGATAATCTTTACATCTTTATAAAAAGCACTGCCAATTTTTAAATCTTTATATGCTATATTCAGGAAATCTATGGCTGCCTTGTTCTGGTACCACTATTGACATTAAACAAGCCGCTGTATCTTTGGGGAAAATATACAGGTATGTTTTTGTGCAAAATAGCTTAGGGGAGAGCAACACTATCTTAGAGCTGCTCAGCACCCTTAGTTTAAGAAAACAACAAATCCTCTCAATTGTAAAGCTTGCAAGCATGCTTCTTTCACTACATGGAAACAAGTCAAAGGCATCAAACGCTGGCTCTGACAACTGTTGCCTCTCATTTCCAACCTGACATAATGAGTTTCAAGACTTCAAGGCTGTTGCCCAGAAGTCGTTGTGGGGCCTGAGTAATTGATTTGGAAGATTGAAGAAATTGAACAAAAGG
This sequence comes from Mirza zaza, assembly GCA_008750895.1. Classification (NCBI taxonomy): domain Eukaryota; kingdom Metazoa; phylum Chordata; class Mammalia; order Primates; family Cheirogaleidae; genus Mirza; species Mirza zaza. Next base: position 3,030 of record VSMD01053227.1, read on the forward strand.
GAGGGATAAAGATAGTGTCGTTTTTATTCTCAAACTATTGGTCTAGCATTTATTTACTCCTCATGGAATTGTATCAGTCAGACCACTGTTATTCATGTTGCAAAACATGCAAAGGTATTTCAGTTCTGTGTTGTATATGCCTAGTCTAATAGTGACAAGATGAGGAAGACACACAGGGGTGGCCGATCAGACAAATTTTGCTCACCACATGTTGAAGGTATGGTATTATTTATTGCTTCCTCATAAACGGAGAACATTCTAATTATACTGAATTATATTGATCTAAAGCTGTATTATCCATTTACAGAATGCATAGTAAATTTCACTGCTTTTGAATTCTAAACTATTATTCCAATAACAGGAGTTAGTCATTTGCACATTAAAATTCCATTTGATGATACTCAAATCCAAAGTCTTTGATTGGAAAGCAGATTCAAGGGGTGAGGGAATGAATGACAAATTTAACCCAGTATGCTAGAAAAGATGACAAGGACATTAAGTTCGAACAGGTTGGCAAATGATGGCTCAAAGTCCAAATTGAGCTAACCACCTGTTTTTTTATAGCCCATGAGCTAAGAATGGTTTAAGTAGTTTTAAATGGTTGGAAAAAAAACTAACAATATCATTTCATAACTCATGAAAAGATTATTAAATTCAAATTTCACCATCCATAAATAAATTTTTACTGGAATATGTACCCATTGCCTCCGGCTGTTTTGTTCCTACAAGAACAGAGACCACATATCCTACAAAGTGTAAAATATTTACTGATTCTCTATAGAAAATGTTTGCCAACCCTTGAGTTAAACAAAATAGTAACTACTTCAATGGGCTTTTCTCCTGCTAGAAGTTCCCAGATGAAAGTTTTGCTTAAAATTTATGAATCGATAAAATTAACAGAAGTTCTAAATCTCACTGGAAGAATAAAAGGAGCATCTTGGCAAACAGTCAATAGGTAGATATTTGCTATTCTTGTATTTTCAATAATAGAAAGGAGGAGTTAGAGTCATCAATTCTATCTTTCACTGTTAAACTTCCACTGTCAATTGGAAACAGACGCTCTTCAAATATTATAGTAATTAAAATAATAGCAATAGCTACTTATTTTAAATTTCAAAATAATTAAGGGAGATGCACAAGTTTTTGTTACGCGGATACCAAGTATGCTGCGTAAGTCTGGGCTTTTAGTCTGGTGTGCCTGTCACCAGACTAGTGTTCCTTGTACCAGATAGGTAAGTTTTTATCTCTCGCCCCTCTCCCACCATCCCCCCTCTTCATTTCCAATGTCCTTTACATCTCTTATGTTTATGCCCATCGATTAGTTCCCAATTAATAGACAGTACATGTGGTGTTCGTTTTTCCATTCCTGAGATACTTCACTCAGGATAATGGTCTCCAGTTCCATCCAAATTGCTGCAAAAGACATGATTTCATTTCTTTTTATGCCTGAGTAGTACTCCATGGTGTGTGTATCTATATTTGTGACCTTTTCTTTATCCACTCATCAGATGATGGCCACTTAGGTTGATTCCACATCTTTACAATTGTGAACTGTGCAGCAATAAATATTGAAGTGTAGGTGTCTCTTTGATACAGCGACTTCTTTTCCTTTGGGTAGAATCTCAGCAGTGGGACTGCTGGATTGAACGGTAGGTCTGCATTTATTTCTTTGAGGAATCTCCATACTGGTTTCCATAGAGGCTGTACTGATTTGTAGTCCCACCAACAGTATATAAGCATTCCTTTCTCTCTGCATCTATGTCTGCATCTACTGTTCTGACTTTGTAATAATGACCATTCTGAAAGGCGTAGGGTGGTATTTCATTGTGGTTTTAACTTGCATTTCCCCAATGATTAGTTCATTAGTGATGTTGAACATTTTTTCATGTTTTTTGGCCATTTGTCTATCTGTCCAGGCTGGAGTGCAGTGGCACGACCATAGGTCACTACAGCCTCATATTTCTAGGCTCAAGCAATCCTCCTGCCTCAGCTTCCCAAGTAGCTGGGACTATGGGTGCCACTAAGCTCATTCATTTTTTTTTTTTTTTTGTAGAGGTAAGTTGCCCAGGTTAGTTTTGAACTCCTGCTCTCAAGCGATCCTCCTCCTTCAGCCTGCCAGTGCTGGGGTTACAGGCATGAACCACTGTGCCCACTCACAATAGCTGAATCTACTAAATGTTTTGTGTTCTAGGCAAACATGCATTATTTCACTTAATGCTCACATTAATCCCGAGTTGTCATTATCATCATCATGACCATTTTACGAAGTTGGAAACTGAAGTATGAAGAATTTAAACATTTAAGTAATTTGCCTGGCTAATAATTAAGGCTCATTTTTACTCCTCAAGAACATCATCTAACCTTCAAAACATCCTTCACTCCATTTCTCATCGTTCTGACTATTTACCTTTCTTGTTGGATAGTAGGACATTTGGAAGTTAAACATGATGGAGACTGAAGCATTAGGCCAGTGTGACCAATTAAGAATAGCATACATGCTGTGGCTGGGACTGTCAGTTGCCTGCCAGTTATGTTGCCCCCCTCCCCTTTTCTTTGCTAAAGGTACCTGTCTTCAATCAAGGTGGATCTGTGCCAATCCTGATAATCAGAGTGACTCCAGGACATGGTTCTGGCCAATGAGATGCAGGTGGAGGTCTGTTGGGGGCTCTTGGAAAACATTTTTTTTTCCTAATGAAAAGATATGGCTGTCACTACTCTCGTTTTCTCTTTCTCCATTTTTTAAAAGTAGATGTGATGTCTGGAGCTCTAGCAGTTATCCTGACCATGAGGCAACACACATCAGAGGGTAAGGGGGGCAAAGGAATTGCAGAGATACTGGTCTTGAAATAGTGACAATAATTGCCACCTCCAGATTTATTTGTTTTGGTCATTATTTGAAGCCATCCCTAACTGACTGATACAGACATACAACAAAGTGATATAAATCTAACTCACCTCTGTACTAAGTCCCTCCTTTTTCCTGGATGAATGATTCCCGATATAAAAAATGTAGTACGTAAATATAAATATATATCTATGCTCATGCTGTACTTAACGCAGCTAAGCCTTTATTAAAATCTAACCATCATTCATTTGTTCTTTCATTCCTTCATTCACAAACTATCCCTTAGGAATTTATTATTATACATTGTTATTAAATATAATCACCATGTTGTATGGTCAATCTCCTGAATTTATTCATCTTAAGTGAAATTTTGTACCTTTTGACCAACATCTCCCCAATCCAATAACCCAACCCCTGGTAACCACGTTCTACTCTCTGCTTCTACAGGTCCAATTTTTAAAAGATTCCACATATAAGTGAGATCATGTAGAAGTTGATTTTCTGTGTCTAGCTTATTTTACTTAGCATAACAATCTCCAAGATCATCCCTGTTGTCCCAACTGTCCAATTTCCTTCTTTATAAAAGCTGAATATTATCGCAGTGTCATTTTTTTTAAATGTTCTCACCATAAAAGTATGTATATGAGGTAACACATACTTGAATTAGCTTGATTTAGTCATTTTACAATGTATGCATATATCAAAACATGCCATATACCATAAATATACGTAATGTTTATTTGTCAAATGAATGAATGAATGCAACAATCTACCACTATGGATGAGGCACTGTTTTAGATATTGGAGCACATGAAGGTCTCAGAACTCAGAAAGAGGGAGAGAGGTATTTGCACCACAAAGTGTAATGGCCAATGACCACTCCTGTCATCATGCTCTGTGGAAGACCACAGAAAACAACAATAGATAGTCCATTCCCTTGAGTCAAAAAGATCTGGGTTTGAACTCATATTCTGCCATTTACTGACTGCGAAACTTATGAACGTCACATTCCTACCAAGCCTGTCTCTTCATCTGCAATGTGGGAATATTAACATCTGCCTCACAAGGCAGACTGTGATTAAGTGAGACAGTGCAAGTATGATACCTGCGTAGCCTGACACATGATCAGTGAATAGAGCTTGTCATTATTATTTTTGTTATCAACACACCAAGATATAAACAATATATATTCAAATGTCGATGAGGAAGGGTGTGGGGTGAGAGAAGGCAAATATGAACCAGAAAGGGCTGTCTGGACAGAGTGACATCTGAGCTGGAAATGGAAGGTGAATAGAAGTTTTCCTGATAAAGTAAGAGGGAGAATGGAGCATTTTGGGTGGAGACTGAGGGGCAAAGTGCATGGCAGAGCAGGTAGATGAAGGACCAGAAACTTCTGAGAGAAGTGGCAGACAGAGAAATATGAAAGCCCAGGCTGGAGCCAGATTGTACAGGGGTGAAGAAAGGCCATGCTCAGTTTGGGGCTTCATCCTCCAAACAAAGAGCAGCCTGTGACAGATGGTAAGCAAGGCAGAGACACGTCAGGTCTCTGTCTGAGGTGGGTAATTGGCGACAGACGGGGCACGGGGCTGGGTTGGCAGAAACTGTGGGTAACAAGCAGCATTAGGAGGCGATTGCTATCAACTAGCCACAGAACAATGAGGAGCAAAATGAGGACAGTGATACCAGAACACATAGAGAAGGGTTGAGTTTTTAGAGGTATTTTACAGGTAGAAAAATAAAACTTAGACACTAGTAGAATTTGGAAAGTTAAGAAAACCGAAGACAACCTAGGCAGGCGGCTCACGCCTATAATCCTAGCACTCTTGGAGTCAAGGTGAAAGGATTGCTTAAACTCGGGATTATGAGACCAGTCTCCACTAAAATAGAAAAATTAGCCAGGCATAGTGGCACATGCCTGTAGTCCCAGCTACTTGGGAGGCTGAGGCAGGAGGATCACTGGAGCCTAGGAATTTGAGGTTGCTTTGAGTTATGACGACACCAAAGCCCTCTACCTCGGGCAATAGAGCAAGACTCTGTCTCGGGGGGAAAAAAAAATGAAGACTCAAATCACTCTGCCTTGTCTTGATTGAGGGGTTAAGGGGCTATTAAATGCCTTTACCAGAGATAGGAACATTCAACAAGTGTGTTAATAAAAGAAAGTTCAAATTACGAAAATATGACCTCTTTTGGAAGTAAGCTATTTCTGTCAAGTCCTTTAGTCCTTTCTAAAGAGTCACCTAATTTTCCCTGGATGCCTTTCAAGACCATCTTTTCCTGTGACATCAGTGGAAGGGAATAAGGATTGGCCACATTCTGTCTCAATAAATCATCATATACCTTAAAACAGTTGTTTACACACCTAGGTGAGAAATCCAATCTCCATGTCCTTTGCCAACATTCTGTAAGAGCTTTACAGCCAGGAAACACGGCTCATACACGTACTATCGTCCACCTAATACCCACACCGCCACCATGCCTTGTAAATGCTAAGGGCTCAATAAACATTTGTTACTTAGATTTGGTGTAAATTTTATTTCTTGTACCTCTTAAGGTCACTTTAAAGTCATGAAGGATCACTGTGAAAGCTCCGAACAGACAGCTATGGAAGGGGGTCTCAGAAGGAAAGGGCAGGAAGCTGCCTACAAACATCTAAGCACTAGGCGATGTGTGTACTTCTTAGAGGTCAAAGATGGCATGCTGTAGCCTGAGGCCTACACTTCCCTCAGTGTCGCTACACAGGGTCAGTTCTCGGTCTTTGACCCAACTTCCCATGCCCTTTGCAATTTGTATCCCTCTTGTTCTTCAAGATGGTGCAATGGCTGCTCCACAGCACTGGCTCCATGCGTCTGCTCTATAGCACCTAATGCCATGCTCATCTCAGGCTTCTGGCAGTCCTGTACTTCCTTAGTATCCTTAACCTCACGTGCTCCATGCTGTCACCATATCCCACATGCCCCTTAGAACTCATGCACAGCAATCAGGTATGTCACATAAACTGGGAAAGTGTGGTCTCAGTGAAAGAAGTTTAGTAAAGCATCAGTCCCTTTCACATGTTAGTATGAGCTGAAAATGTTCAGGAACAGAAAAGCCTTCACTTCCCATATTGACCTGAAAAACATTTCCCATATTGACCTGAAAATGAATGTTTTGAGTGAATATACTTTTTCCAGAATAGATACACAAAGAGGTACACTGACCTAAACACAGTTACCAAAGAATGTTTTAAAATCTTTGGTCATAAGATCCAGGGGATGAAGGAATGAGTGAATTAATTAATGCATGAATATAATGAACAAAATCAATAGAACAAAGTAAAGAAATTACCTACATATTTTTCTCTGAAGTAATTACCTTTCTTCCTGGGGTTCCGTGATGCTCTACTCTTGACTCCATCAAGAGGAGAGGAAGAAAACAAAAAGTTTAAACCCACCAAGAGGAAATTACACATGATGAGTTCAAAGTACACTTTCTTTTAGAGAAAACATATTGCCTTGTGCAAACCCCCAAGAGCAGGCATTCCCGTGCAAGAGGAAAAGCATGCACAAGCAAGCGAGGGACAACTCCACAGGCACAGCTGTTCGCCACGAAACACACTTCTCTCGTCTGTCCATTCTGTGAACCAAATTCAATCAGCATGCCTCCTCCTCAGGGAACTGGTACGTTCATGTGAATTGCTACCACTCAAAAGAAATGGAGTGAGAGTGCCATTATTTTAAATGGTTTGAGGCCATGTAGTCCCCAGTTTCATTAGCTCTATTTTCTAGGAAACCCATCTACCAACTTCTGCGCCATTTGCAGAATTGGGGGGTGGGCGGAGGAAATCCACACAAATGCCACTTCTACCTCTCTCTACATCAAGGTAAGTCACAGTCAAATCCACAGGCACTTGGGATTCACGGTAGGCAAAATAATATCCCCCCGAACAGGTCTACATCCTAATCCTTAGGATATGTCAATATGATGGGATCATCCTAGAGTATCGTGATGGGCCCAATGTAATCATGGGAGCCCTTAAAAGAAGAAAAGGGGAGGAGAAGAGAAAGTTACAGGATGAGGCCGAGGGAACAGTAAGGGATTCTAAACACAGGAAGAAAACAAGGCCACGGGCTGAGGAATGTTGGTTCTAGGAGCTGAGCGAGTAGACCCTGGAGAACAGCTGGAATTCACACAGACTTGAATTCTACAAACCATCCAGAAGGGCTTGTAAGTAGATCTTCCCCCAGATAAGAGCCCCAGCCTGCCAACACCTTAAATTTCAACCTCATGAAGCTCAGAGCACAGAGCCCAGCTGAACCATCCCATGACCAGACTTCCAACCTATGGCAATAGCAAGATGATAAATGCAAGTAATTTTGAGCCATGAAATGTAAGGTAATTTGTTACCATAGCAGTAGAAAACTAATACAGGATTTGTTCCATTCACCTGTGAACATTAAACTTCTGATACTGGTGGCACGTAATTTCAATTCATTCACCCGGTATCTGTTGTAAGAGCACCTCACCTCCTCCGCTCAGGCAGACGGTGGTAACCTTTGTAAGAACTTAGTCTATAGTGATGAGCAAAAATAGGCATCTGCTCCTATGATTTTAGTCTAGCTGAGGACAGAAATATTAAAGAAACAAAATTTACATAAATACAAATGTAATAGCAGACTGTGCTCAATAAAATGGAGAGGGAGTGCTTGGCACAGAGAGAATCTGTATCAGAGGTTCTGGTGGAGGTCGTGTCAAAGACCTTCCTGAAGCCTTGACATTCGAGCTGAGGTCTGCAGTATAGGTAGGAGGTACGAAGAGAGGGTGCAGAACTTTTTG
>VSMD01053230.1:0-86559 GCA_008750895.1 Mirza zaza
TTTTGAGAAATGTCCCCATAGATATTTAAGAATTGAAATTAATTCTTAAGCATCTGAAAGTGGTATTTGGAGAAAAATAGTAAAGTAGCCATGTGTGGGATGATTTGAGTTACAGGATATTCTAAAGTAATATTTAGAATTCAGTAGGAAATGGGTAGGGGAATCCGGGTATTAGAGGAAGAAGCGTAGACTCACATGAGTGCAGTGGGATAAATGCAAGAAAATTGCAAGAGATAAAATGGCAAAAAATTGATATCTGATTGAATAGAGGGAAGCGTTAGAGAGAGAAAAAGGAATTAAGGATGTATTCAAGGCTGTGAGAAGGAGGGATATAGCAGATGGATGCTGTGCGTGTCCTGCCCAAGTCCCATTTATGTGCCCACTGCATACATCTCCCAACTGCTATGGGTTTTGACTGCTAAGATCCACAGCTATACTCTTGTCTGGAGAAATGTCCTCAGTAGAGAGAGACTGGAGCTTCCCTTCTCCCAGAGAAATTATGGCTTGCCTCCAGGGACAGCTAATGGCTAATGACTGATAAGTCTTGGAACATGCCTCAAGGTGAGACAACCATACGAGGCCATTCGTGGGATCAGGCTGAGACTAGATTTCCACTGAAAGCACATCTTGCAAAGCTTCTGCCTTATCTGTTTCCATGACTTCCTTCCAGATTTCTCTTGAGAGCATTTCCTCCATAAATCACTTATGCAAGGATCTCTGTCTTGGGCTCTGCTTCTGTGGATACTGACCTAAGATAGAAGACGAAGAAAATCCTGGAGCCACTGACTAAAGAGGGAAAGTGAGACAGGGGTTGTTAATTTGGACTTGATAGATGCTATCAATCCTTTCCCACCTCCCACCTGAATTCTCTTGGTGCACCATTCATGCAGGAAAGGTATGATCAGAGAGGCGGAAATCATGATACACCGAATAAGTGGGCATTTTTCAAGTACACTTGATCTAAATTCGACTCGTTAATATCATTTAACTAGAGATCCAAATGCCCATTGAATGAGTTCTAAGTGCATTTTATTGAGTGACCTAAATTTTAAAAATCTAAGTACTTTTCAAAGAGAGACTAGAGAACCCACGAGTACCTAAGGGATCCGCACAACATCCCAAACAATTTTTCAAGTGTTTTATTTTTGGCGAAACGCGGTTTAACTCGTTTTGCAAGTGCTCTTCTCTCAGTTTTTAAACCCTTGGGCATTTCAAAGGAAATTTAATCCATATGTTTCTGATTCATTTACATTTTAAGTCATAAAAATGTTATTTTTATAAGAGCGGTTTGATATCCAAGAAACTTTCTGAGCCTTTTTAAAAAAATCTCTTTAAAGTCTCGTTAGTCGGAGCCAGGGAGCAGCCCGGGTGTGCGATGCACCTCCCGAAAATGTGATCCAGACAGACGCAAAGAAAGACTGACCTCAGTGCCATGGTCGCCATGGCCAGACAAAAAAGAAAAAAAAAAAAACAAAAAACCATGGCAATGTGATAATCAAGAAAGTTGGTTTGGACACCAGAGAGTCCTTAGCAAACCAAAGGTAAGACAATGAATGGCAAACGATCATAACCATCAAAGTGGGATTTATTACTATGTCCTTGATGTGTTCACGTGTGTAAGGACTAACTCCAGACCAGGGGTCCTCAAACTTTTTAAACAGGGGGCCAAGTTCACTGTCCCTCAGACCATTGGAAGGCCGGACTATAGTCTAAAAAAAAACCATGAACAAATTCCTATGCACACTGCACATATCTTATTTTGAAGTAAACGGGTGAAAACACCTGCATGTGGCCCACAGGCCGTAGTTTGAGGATGCCTGAGCTAGACAATCCTACATTACAGCAGCTTTCAGGAAAACCAGCAGACTTCTTTAGGACCAAGTCCTATATCACCACCCACATACTTTATGTCAAAAAAAAAAAAAATTGTGCCTTGTCTCAGCACTGTGTATAATAAGGCATCAAAACAATAGCATCCAAAGACTTTCAGTAACTTACTACATATTCTTACTACAGAATACTAGGCAGCAATTAAAATGAGGTACATGAATACTTATAGATGTAGAAAGATGTTCACGATTTGTTGCTAAAAGCAAAATATGATGACAAACCTGTACAAGGATATAAGGATCCCATTTTTCGTTAAGGAAAAGGGAATACCAAAAGGGTGTTTTAAAAATATGTGCATTGAAATAGTCAGTAGTAATTATCCGTACCTGGTAGGATCGAGGTGTTTTTCTTTTGTTTGCTTGGGCATGTTTTCTGATTTTTCTACAACACACACACATTGCCTAATTAAAAAGAAACTGTTGTTTTTTGTCTGTATTTTAGAAATTGTACAGGGCAGTTTTCCTGAAACACTGTAAGAGAGCAATGCCCTTCTCTTTTTTCTCCAGAACAACCGTCCTCGGAGGCCAAGCCGGAGGAGGTGCTGAGACAAGCACTGCATGATCAAACCGTCTGAGAGCTGCTGGAATGCGAGTCTTCATTTGGAACGGCTGAACCTGTGGTGACCATACTGCGTGAACCCCAAACTGGTCACACGATCTAACACGTGGGGGGTATGCGACAGGGTAGATTACTTAAAATCAGAGAACTGTCCTCGAAATTCTGGGACATATGGGTGGTCCTGGCGATGGGGCACATTGCTTTAGAAAGGAGGAAAAATTCTAACAAGGCAACCTAAGGAACACTGTCTGAAGTGTTTAAAAAAAAAAAAAATTGCAGCTGGTAATTTATAAAATTGTAGCTGCTGGTACTGAACATCCCCCGATCAAGAATTCCTGGCGTTCCCTTGTGTGAATGCAGACGGTATTTCAACTCAAAAGGACGATGACTCTCACGTCTGTTGGCACCTAGTCAGTTGCAGTTTGAAGTCCTCCCCCTGCACAAAATGTGCACGGCTGCCAATATTAATTATCTCCATAATTCTCCTGAAACCTGTAAAATAAATGCTTTCCCCCAAAGAGCCGCTCTCCCTAATATCATTAGCACCCCATTTCCGCTGCGCTACTACCCTGCCGTCCCCCACCAACCTCAGGGCTGATTGTGAATAACGAGCCCCTTTTCTGCTCAGCTGGGCTCATTAGATCCTCTTTGATCATAAAGATGGAGTAATGCAAAGCAGAAACATCATTTTCTGAGCCCCCATTAGTGGGGAAAAAAGTGAGATAAATAATCCTTAATGCTTCCTTTTTTTAAAAAGTGAGTCCGCAACGTTCCAATCAAAAAGAATTAGGATAAGTGGGGAATTCACTTAATTATCATATAAAATCCACTTCATTTGAAACCCTGGAAGGACTTTCTGTTTTAACATTCTGTGATGATTCTATTTAAATATGGTGCACTCTTACCTTCTGGAATGACTAGATCCATTCTAAATAGGCATTAACTTTAAAGCTTAAAAATGATGAAAAATTTAACCAGTTGGCCTGTCATGGCTAATCATACTCTCGCACCACGCTCTTTCTGCTTGGCTCACAGGATGATGAACTCTCAGTTCTGTGTCCTGTGGGATAGTTTTCAAATGCTGGCAAATCTCTCTTCCGACAGACAGCATTTTCTTCAAAAGTTTACCAGGGCCCTAGTCATGGATAAGTGTCATGTCCATTACAAATCAGGCATACATAAATGAACTTCAGAAGTCCTTCATCCCATAGCAAGGCAATAGGATGTTTTATTGATTTTCTGGTCTGAGAAAAGACATGTGTGTATATTAGAGACACAGAAAGAGAGGGAACAAGAAAGAGATGGAAGAGAGAGGGAAGGAGGAAGGTTGATTTGGTCTTTGATATGTTCATGTCCTAGTGTTCTCCTATTGTCATCATGCCATGAACTCTGGATTCAAATATCACCAATGCAGTGGCACCCAATAGATGGGCTGTAAATTGTTACAGACTACAATAGGTGCCTAATAAAAACATCTCATCATATTAACTAATGACTCATTCATTCATATGACAACCTGAGAACCCACTACATGGCAGCCAGTAGGCTAAGCATTGAGAACACAGAGATGAGCGAGACAAAATCCCTGCCCTCAAAGAATTCACTAGTTGGTCCAACTGCAAGAGTAAAGACAATGTGTGTTGAGATCAGTAAGAAACAAAGAAGGCTGTATGCATATGGTGCTATGAAAGAGAAGGTAACTTTCCCAGGAAAGTTGGCACTTGAGATGAGTTTTTAAGAATTATTAGAAGTTAAGCCAAGGGTGGAATGTAAATGCAGAAAATCAATGAATGAATGGTATTACCCAGTATTTTTTGGTCAGTGGACATCATCTTATTACCAATTAGAGCTGGCAGGCTTCTAGGCTCACCCCACCCAAGAAAACATAAATTGGAACTAAACTATGATATTTAATATGTTTGAAAACATTAAATTTAAAAATAGTTTTGTGAATCAGCATTCCTAATTCTAAGATGATAATTTTTTTTTATCAGAGATACGATAGCATTTTATTGTATTCTTGCTACTGACTTATCTAAAACCAAACTCAGATTTTTCCAGAAAGCAAATGAGAAATTGTATGTTTGAGAATACTGTTTTTTTACATCAAATACTATATGTTTGATTATAGATTTGAACCTCAGGTAACAGCTGTGGGAATGAGCACATTAACTTCTCAGAGAGTCAGTTTCCTCATCTAGTTTACTAGTGGCAAAGCTTTCTTGTTTATGTAATAGAGCTGTTGGGAATATTTACTAAGTGGTGTCTATACAGGTGCTAATATAGTGTCTAGCGCTTAGTGCATGTTAATTCTCTTTCCTTTCTTCGCTTTTCTTGGGGATGGGCATCTCAGCAGGGGAAAGAGACAGCCAAAGCTCATCATCTGGGAAGGACTGCCCATGTCCAGGCAACACTGGCATTTGCCTCTCTGGCATCATGTAAGTTAGCCAACCCTGACTCAGTCTGATCATGTTCCGTTTCATCAACTGGAAAAAAAAGTAGTAGTTAGTATGGATTTTGGGTGCCAGAATAGTGCTAATGCTTACCATTTCATTTGCACAACAGAGAGACACCTGCAGTGTAGCTTGTAGAACAGAATTGTTATAAAAAAATATCCCCCATGGCAGCAAAGACACTTACAGTTAATGAGCTAATAAATATTGTCGAGTGACCTTTTTCTTGCCAAGTATTAAATCGTAAAGAGTAGGGGGAAGGGAAGGATTAGAACCGCCTATTTCCTGCAGAGTTCAAATTCTGGGCTGCTTCTGGCAAACTTTTCATTACAATCGACTATATTTTAGGCTTGTCAGTCCACTAATTCCCCATATTGCCTGACACTGTGTGCTCATTCTCTAGGGCAGAGACTCCGTTCTTACAGGCTAGCACCTGGTAGGAAGCACAGTGTTCTTTCTCATGTCAGTAATGGCCACTTGCAGGTTTGATTCTCCTGCTGCTGCCAGAGGAGGGTATGAGGACTGGTCTTCTCTGCTACAAAACTAGCCCTTTTCAGTCTCATTTCCTAGTCTCATTTCTCTCCAGAGATGGTTATGAACATTTGTTCTCACTATTTGCTCAAAAATTTATGGATTTAAAACTTCCCATCCCAAGACTTCATTCTAAATAACCGGTCTATTCCAATTCTTTTGCATCGGATTGACGTTACAACTCACCATTTCTTCAAGTTCTAATGACAGCCAGTGTGGTGGTTTAAGAAGATGTCCACAAATACTTTGATAACACCTTTCTTCAAAAGGTAGAACCTGTTCCCCCTCACCTGTAGTGTGGACTGAACTTACTGACTGCTAAGAAGTAGAATGTGGTAGAAATGACACGGTGAGAACTCCAAGACTAGGTCATAAAAGGCATTACGGTGTCCTTTTTGTTCTCTTTCTTGGATTTCCCAGTTTGGGGAAAATCAGTGCTATGTTGTAAGAATTCTCAAGTAACCTCATGGAGAGACCCACATGACAATGAATGTAGGCTTCCTGCCAACAGCCGTGGGAGGCCGCCATCTTGGTAGGCCACCCCCCGCCCCAGTCAAACCTTCAGATGACCACACTACTTTTGGTTGACACCTTTTTCTCTATGTCATGAGAGACCCCGATAAATCACCTAGCTAAGCTACTCCTAAATTTCTGACCCACAGAAACTGCGAGGTAATAAACACTTGTTGAATTAAGCCACAAGTTTTGGGGTAATTTGTTATACAGCAAGAGACAACTAATGGAGGTGGGTTATAAGATGTGTTCCTATAGCCTTTGGGACACATAAGGGCCCATGAGCCTGCACACATTATTTTGATTCCTTCCTTTCTTACTTATGGATTGAACAATCGGTTTTCTTAGAATATTTTCATTTTTCCCAAAGAAACGGTAAGTTTCTCTTTGCCTTGACTGGAGTTATTTCAAGGCCTGACTCTGTGAAACAGCAGAAAGAGAATTTTATTTGAGGATTCCAGCATTCAAATAGATCTTTGGAAAAGGTATAGCTCCAAAGCAGGGTGTTACCCCTGAGCGTGCTTGCTCTTCCTAGTCTCCTCTTGGGACTTCCCTTGAGCTCTTGCTCTCAACTGCCAGGTCCTGCCCGAGGCAAAATCTACCTGGGTGGGAGCCCAAGGCTCACCTGTGACATGGGTTCGGGGGACAGATAAAGAGCCAAAGAGGCCTTGCCTAACCCTAGAGAAAGTGTACTGTCATTTCTAGAATGGAGAAAATGAAAACCAGTCAGTGAGGGCCTGGGGCACAAGCAAGAGGGGGACAGAAATCTACCTCCAGTTTGAAGGGCAAGCCAAAGATTTGGCTAATGGAAAAATAAGCGGTGAGATGGGAAAGAGGTTTAGGAGGAATTTGGCATCTCGAGTGCCATCAAGATGTTCTGAGTTTCCAATGACTTCTTTCCAAAAAACAATTTTCTTTCTTTTCTTGTCTTAGGTGAGAGCACAGGCTCCTGACTTTCTTATCTAAGTTTGTGAATCTTTGCTGTGTCCTTCTCCACTGGCAGATCTCTAAATGTCGTAACATCCTAGGATTCCATCGTAAACCACCTTCTTTTTCTATGTGCTCACCTTAGGTGACATCATCTCTACCCATGGCTTAAAATAAATCCATGTGCCATGACTCCAGAACCACATCTCTAGACTCTTCAGATTTATACATCCACAAACAGCCTTCATGCCTCTGCTTGTCTAAAAAAGCAACTCGATCATAAGATGGTTCTAAAATCAAACTCTCAGTTCCCGCCCTGTAACAAATTAATTTGTGAGTTTTCTGGTTGCAGTCTTTATTTTTTTCTTTTGACAAGTGCCCAAGCCTCAAACCTGGAAGGTATCCTTGATTCTTCTCTTCCCCTTAACACCCACATTTTGCCCATCAACAACTCTTATTAAATCTATTTCCCAAACTCACCCTGTTCTCCCATCTGGCCCACTTATTATAGTAGCCTAATATATCTCCTTACTTCCACTTTTCAATTCCATGGTCCATTTCCCACATTGTAGCTAAGTATAAACATAAATAATAACTCATATAATAATGTCCAATCAGTTTTGAGTACTCTGAGAACAAGACCCAAACTTCTCACCCTGGCTTTATGAAGCCCTTCACGATCTGGCTTCTGACTCACACACTTCGTTCACTCCTTCCGGGCACGCTGACCTTGCTGAAGTTCAAACACATCAGGTACCTTCCTGCCTTGGCAACTTTGCACTTGCTGTGCCCTGCACTTGAATTCTCCACCTCCCAATCTTTGCACGTCTAGTTTCTTCTTCGCAGTCAATCTTCAGCTTCAATGTGACTTCCTCCGAGAGGTCATTTCCCAACCAACTCCCTAAAATGGCCATTCAACCGCCCACCACATCACCTAACTTTAGTTCTTTGTCCAGCTCGATCGAAAGCATCTCGATCATTTCTTGACTTTTTTCTTTTCTATTTTGTAATTTCTTTTTTACTTTTATATCCCTTTCACCTAGAACAGTCCCTTGCACAAAGGCTTGGTTAATATACTTGTAAAATAAATTACTCAACGATGGCCTCTGTTCCTAATGTGAAACTCAATATTCCCCAACTCTCCCCTCTGTTAGTTTTTTGGTGAAATTCTTTGATGTTCAACAGTCATAAATTTGCAAACAAGCAAGAGTTCTGTCTGAATGTGGGTCTGTTTGTGCCTCGAGAACAATACAGTGCCTCACTTCCTGAAGGGGTTGGTGACAGGGTTGATACAGGGGGCTGCCATATGGTATATTGTCATGCATTTGCCGTAAGAACAGTGTTTATAGCACTCATTGGAATAAACAGGAAAATTATGGAAAGTGCCTGGCTGCAGAAGACTTGACATTTTGCTTCAGAGCTCTGAGGGGACAGAAAGGCAGAACTGTTGAAAAATTATATGCACATATTAATTGGCATGTCATACACCTCCCTCGAGTATCACTAATTTGAGAAGAAGGAAAAAAACACTCCAACATTTTTTATAGCTGAATACCAAGTACTTTTGCTTTTCTATTCTGTACAACAGGCAAAATTGTCATTAGGTGAGTATATCTGAAGTCTATGTATGCGACGTGTAAATACTAATACCTGAAGTTTAATCTAATAGCCTCAGTAGAAAAGATAAGCATCTTTTTTATGTATGGTTCTCTTTACACGTCTTCCTTCTAGGCAACTGAATTATTTGATTTGAATGCATATGTCCTTGTTAAGAACTATGAGCACATGGTAAAATTGCCCAGCCCATTGTCCTGGTTTTAAAATATAGTATGTCAAGTGAAAGGAACTATAGAAATATTATTCCTCCTTTTTGTTTTTTGTTTTTTCTATGCACAAGAACAAGCTTCCAGAGAGGTTATATCACTACCCGAAGTTCTGTTAAGTCCACGGCTTAGACAAAGTAGAGCATATATTATAGAAATGTACACACACTTTAGTTTACTCATTAACATATTCAAAATGCAATTCCAAACTCAAGCTACCAGTTTTGAAATTGGAAACATTCAATTCAATTAATGAAGGGACTTTCTCTACCTCATGTATTAGAGTTCATTCTGTGACATAAAATTTGGGGGGACACACATACACATCTATATATCAGATATCTGTATTCTGCCTATTTTCACTGACCTTGATTCTTAATTTTATAGCTACAATGCTAGCCAAGCCTTTTTTGGTTTCTTCTATGCTTAGATTCTCAATCAGGGAAAGAGTTAATGAGTACCTGTAATACATTTTACACATGTAAGAGCCACAGGCAATGATATCTTAACATAGAACTTTTGCAGGGACTAATCAAAAGTCACAAATGGAAAAATACTTAAATGGCATATTCCTCCCACCCAAATTCCTTATAGTTCAGTTCTTTAAGGAACACTAGTGTTATTTACAAAAGCAACAAGCTATCAGAAGGATATAAAATTGCCTTACTTAGGCAGAGGCATCTTTACAATACAGATGGCCATAAGAACAAAGGTCAAAGACAAAGTTATTTTTTCAATACCATGAATACATTAGAGAACTTTAATTGTGTAGGGTCTAATTTTAAAAGTTACAAATGCCCAATAATAGCTGCTTTGACCAAAAGAAATGAGTGGGTGAGGGAAGGACAAGGAAAGTAAAAGACAAAGAAAAAATTTTCAAAAAGATTAAATGACCCTCTTTATCCACTAAGGTAATTAAAGGGACAGCTAATAAGAAGGAAAAATGAAGAAAAGAGGTTCTGGAAGCTGTAGTGATGGTGACATCTGTCTTCCAGAAGACAGACATTAATATTGCACACTATTGGTGACAACACAATGATTCTATATAGAAGCAACCTTGCTTGAAGCTACATTTAGCAAGCACATTACTACTACCACAGATTAGGTATTTATTTGGGTAGGCTTGGGACACTGATAAAAACGGCAAGATCAAAGCACCCCTTATACACACAACCCACCCTTTAGGTTTGCTGCTGCAGTTGGAATATACATGTAATTTCTGGTTTTACTTTTTATAATAGAGAATAATAGTGCAAAAGACAAATGAAATGAAGAAAAACTCCTACATTATTAGAGCTGGAAGGGACCTAAAAAAAAATGATCAAGTCTGTGGTCTGAAGGTCATACAAGGAGCTGAACAGAATGTTGATAATTACTGAATGTTATAGAAACATCAAGATTTTATTATGGTATTCTAAGTAATTTATGTGTACTTGAAAATGTTCACAATAAAAAAAGAGAAAAGGAAGGAAAGAAAGAGTAAAGAAAAGCAAAGCAAAGAGAAAGAAAAAAGAAATAGAAAAAGAAAATAAAGGAAAAAAAGAAACACAGACAAAAATAAGAAGCCTCAAGTCCTGTGGAAAATAAATACTGATATTAATAGTTTCCCCTTCCATTAAGGGTAAAGATGCCACGAAAAACGACATCACACCCTGCACTTGCACTGGGTCTAAGTAAACCAGGACCCACATTCTGACCCTACCTTCAATGTGCGTCTTGCTCTTTGGCTGAAATTATCCCACCAATGGCCTCACTTCTTGGGAAAATTAGCCCCTTTTGAGAGGTTCAGCAACAAGAAGAGTCTGGATCCACCCCAAAAGCAGAAAATCAGACGTGAAATCAGAACACCCCACGTGCTTGGTCCTCTGCAGATCTTTGGTGCCACCAGGAAGGCAAACCCAGCATGACCGCCCCCCTCCCAGCTGCGTCCAAGACAGCCAGTTGGAGTCACGTTTTATGGACCCCATTTGCAAGCATGACTACGTAGACTCTTTCATTTCTTAAAAATCCCTCCATACTCAGCAGGCCCCAAAAATGCATGTCAGCTTTTCCTATGTCAAATCAATAACCTGCATCTTCACATGCCAAGTTCAGAAGGTGTTTAGAAGCAGAAAGAAGGGAATCTGACTTGGTAAGTAGGTTGAACAACTGAAATGAGTAAGCAGACCCGCTGATATTCCAAACTTGGATATGGTTTTTCCCCCCTGTACTGCTGAGACACAGGCTGAAAACCCACTGGGACAGTAGGTAAGGTCCCTTGGAAGTATTTTTTTATGAAGTCCAACAAATTCACCAAAAGTTTACAAGGCACATGCTGGGTACCTTGCATTGTGCTATGTGCTGGAAATATGATACAAATGACACCCCCTGAAAGCCAAGGTCAAGTGAGTGAGATTAAGTGAGAAGTCAACAATGGTAATACACCGTGACACGTGTATCGCTAAGTGTTTACAGAAGGAGAAACCCGTGCAGGCAGCAAGGAAAGGCTGCACGGAGGACGTGGCATTTGAGCCAAGTCTTGGACGACTAGGAGCTCGCCTACTGAGGGTTTGACGAGGGAACACACTGCAGGATGAAGGAGCAACGGAAACAAAGTCCCTGGACCACACACAGGTGTAAAATGCGCACACATCACCTACTGGGTGAGTCAGTCTGTGGGCAAACACATCAGGACTTGCTTGGGTGAGTGAGAGGCACCTTGTCCCCAAGCTGGAGATGACGGGGTGATATGAAACAGCAGTCAGATGTGCTCCCTGCCCAGAAGGGCTCACTGCGAAGGCTGCTCACGGCTGCTGGTGAGGGTGTCACCTGCACTCATGCTGGAAGTCTGCTACTACCCCAGGCAAGGACATCCCACGCAGAAGGCAACCCAAGACCCCCAGGCTTTCGCTGGATTCACCTAAATCTCTTCTATCCTCCCATCTGCTTCTCGTCATCCCTGCCCCCCCTTACACACACAAACACACATACACACACACACACATACACACACACACACACATGCACACAGCCTCGCCTACAACTCTGTGGGCCTCCCACATTTGAAAACCCTACATCTGACTGTACCTTAAATCACTTTTCCCAGAAATCGACTTTACTCCAAAACTGTGCCCTTTCCCCCCACCCCAACAAAAGTCTTTTATGGCTCCAACTCCAGGGACCCTCAGAGCTTGATATTAAGGAAAAAAATGAACAAAGCGCAGTAGTACTTAAGTAGGAATGATTAGAATTCTCTCAAATCTCCCTGGGAACTAATATTTCTTTTTTCTTTTGAATAGCACTGTTTAACTCCATTGCTAAGTGGCCTCTGTGGCAGTTTGGAGGGGATGCTTTAGAGCGGGGACTTGTTTCAGTGGTCCATGTTGCCTACAACTGGAGCACTGTGGTCCGTGTACCCTACGGCCACCCACATGGAAGCTGGCCTTGGGGACAGAGAGGGAAAAGGGTTATTTTCTTGGAGCTTTCTAACTCTCTCTCCTACCTGAGGGAAGAGACGGCATCTGCTGTTCTCTTTCTTAAATCTGCACCACCAGCTTACGGTGGCCCCTGAGCCACCCTGGGCTAATCTGTGTCTCCAGGAAGGGCTCACGAGGCCACTGGAACCCGACACGTTCAGCCAGGACAACGGAGGGCCAGCTGCCTCGGTTAGGGAAGCCTCCTATCTCCTGTTCATCCTCCATCCGCCCTGCTCAATTCCTCTGTTCCTTCCCAAAGGCAACCAGCATTCCATTGATGTTCAGGAAAATTCGGGGCCGATTCTAGCATTTCCTCTCCCAGCCACCATGCTCAGCTGCTGCCCTGTTTCTTTGATTCTTATATTCGATCGAGACTTCCCGGGAGGCCTCGGATCCACAGACACACGCCCCCCCCAACCACCACCACCACCACTGGGATGTTAAATCCCATCCATCCTCGGCGACACAGCCCTGGCAAAGCCGTCTCTGGCTCAGATCCTGCCCCAGCTGGGCCTCCCCTGAGGAGCGAGACTTTATCTTTCTGGAAGTAGCACCAGGCCCTCCTCAAAGCCTTGGGTTACATGTGCACCGACAAGCCTCGCCCACGTCCCCGTGGTTGTTCCCATGTCACACCGCCACACTGGCAGGTGGTCACCGGAACGCGTTCTCTTGAAGCCAGGCGTGGCACCACCACCAGAAAGGCCAGCTTCGAAGGGGACCGAGACCAAACTCGTGCCAAACGGGGAGGGTCGTGGAGTCTGGAATGTTTTCACCCTTTTGTTTCTCCGGTTTCAGGAAAATAGACAAGAGTAATCTCCAGGGGTGGCGGGAATGTTATCGACTGAGGAGGACGCAAGGAAACCTCAGCTGTTTTGCAGGCGCAGTTTGTTTATTTTCAGTGTGGTCACCCCGATAGCCCCCACTGGGCTTTGCTTCCCTTCCGTGTAAACAACTGGTTCTAATTAAACTTTTTTTTTTCTGTTGGATAAAGGTATATAACCTTGGAGAGTCTATTAAAAAAAAAAAAAACCAGCTTCAGTTTTAAGACTTCAAATAGTACGTGGTCCCTTTGTCAGGCCCCCGACAAGGTTAATTTATGTCGTCGCTATCTTACTCTGAAGGACTCCGGTTACTTCACATCTGTTCTCTGTCTAATCTCTGTGCGAACCTTGTGGTGGTCTTGGCAGCTCAGTACATCCAGTGGTCTCTTAACTGTTTCCTGCCCGAAATGCCCCGGCCTTCAGATTCGATTTTCTGCACCCCTTAGCCCTCATAAAAACTTTCCATTTCCTCTCAGATTGTGTCCTGGCAGTCGCGTGTTCTCTGACTCCAGCACAGAGGGACCGTCCTGCTCCCCAGGCTGGGCGACTTCAAGGAGACACTGGGAGGCCCTCTAGCAAGATAAGGCACAATTATTAATTCATTTTCGAAATGGAGAGGGAAAAAAAATTATGAGAGGGGAAATTGTGCAAGAAAGTATGTATGGTACAGAACACGTTTTTCAATTTGTAGTTGCAATTCGAATTTTTTTTTATTTCGGCGTATTATGGGGGTACAGATTTTAAGGTTTCAATAAATGCCCTTTCTCCCCTCCCCCCCCCAAGTCTGAGTCTCCAGCATGACCATCCCCCAGATGGTGCACATCTCACTCATTATGTATGTATATACCCGCCCCCTCCCCCCTGCCTAGTACCCTATTACTGTAGTACCTATGTGTCCACTTAGGTGCTGCTTAGTTAATACCAGTTTGCTGGTGAGTATATGTGGTGCTTGTTTTTCCATTCTTGGGATACTCCACTTAGTAGTATGGGTTCCAGCTCTAACCAAGGAAATATAAGATGTGCTATATCACCGTTGTTTCTTAGAGCTGAATAGTACTCCACGGCATACATATACCGTCTTTTATTAATCCATTCTTGGATTGATGGGCACTTGGGCTATTTCCACAGCCTGGCAATTATGAATTGTGCTGCTATAAACATTCGAGTGCAGGCGTCCTTTTTGTAGAGTGTCATTGGATCTTTTGGGTAGATGCCCAGCAATGGGATTGCTGGATCAAATGGTAGATTCACTTGTATCGCTTTAAGGTATCTCCATATTGCTTTCCACAGAGGTTGAGCTAGTTTGCAGTCCCACCGGCAGTGTTGGAGTGTTCCCCTCTCTCCGCATCCACGCCAGCATCTATTGTTTGGAGACTTTTTGATAAAGGCCATTCTCCCTGGAGTTATTAAGTAGAATAAAAACATTAGAGTGCATTCTATTAGTGAGGGCATCCTTTTGTAACACCTTTGCTTGCACTGCGTGTGCCTGTGCATGGATGCACGTGTGAGAGTTCTGGGTCATAGTTGAAAATGCACGTCCTCCTCTAAGTTGCAGACAAAACAATTGCAACTACAGGGGAAGTGCATTTGGAACTGAACCTCAGCTCTGCAGCCCTGCCGTATTCCACCAACCTGACCGTCACCAAGTCCATTATCTTCCCTGAGTGTCTATTTGCTCATCCGCAAATTGGGATAATATGTGCCCTACCTATTTCATGGGGTTGAAAGGACCCCAATAAGATAGTATGTATGTGAGCTTTATACCAGAGCTCCATACCACTCAGAATTCATGCCATAGACCAGAAAGAGACCCACAGAGGATTGTCAAGTGTAGCACTTGGTGGCAGGAAAGCGGGAAGCCTCCAGCTCAGGTCCTGGCTTGGCTTCATTCGGGCCCTCACCCATTAATTTATTTATTCCGCAGTATTTATTGGATGCTCATTGTGCATCAGGGACTATTTTAGTGGCTGGGGATAAACAAAGCCCTTGCTTTGATATTGCTTTCATGCTAGTGGAGGGAGACAAATCAAGAAAAAAAAGATAGTGTATGATACAAGTATGTTGTTACATTTTTCAGAAAATACTACGTGTAGACTGGTACATCTGTTAGTAATTTTATCTAAGATCCCATCCCAAGTAAGGTTGGGCAAACACTGTTAGAAAATCACGGTCTGATTGTACTATTTTGGAGTGATGCACTATGTAAGGTACCCAAAGAGTCTCCTTTAAGAGCTTACTTGGATAATCTTGGGCATCTCTCAGTTATGTCACCATCGGTTTTAATAAAAATACGCTCTCAATTAACGGGTAGGCCTCCTTGTCCAGAAAGGAAATAAGCATATGGAATTTATTACCTGAACTACTTATAAAAGCCAAAGCATAAACAGGTTCAAGACAGGTTTAGATAAATACACGGATAATTAATGCATAGTGGCACTAAAGATTTTTAAAACACATTATATGAACTATGATTAAGGGCTCCTAAGAGGCTGTGGGTGCTCTCAGCTCCCTTGTGCCAAGCCATCTCCTAACTCATCATCATCATCATCAACACCATGTAACCACTGCATTATGACTCAAGTCCCAGGTCTCAGGCTTTGGCAATTATATTGAGCAGCAGAGCCCAAATGAGCAAACCACAGAAATGGATCATAGGCCACTTGAAGCCACAGGACAGCCAGTGGAGCAGGGCTGGGAAGCCTGGGGCTCATCTTGGCTTCAGTTTTAACAAGTCACTTGGCACTTCTGGCTCCAGTGAAGGTGCAGCAGCAGCAGCTCCGGGCAGGCCTATTAGCTGGAGTTGGCATTGGCAAAGATTGCAGTGGTCCTGAGGTCCTCTAGAAGCCAAGGCCATGGGCATCTGCCGGGGCAGTGAGGGTGGTTGGGGTCTTTGTTGGTAAAGGCCATTTGGGTCCTCCTGATTTTTTTCTTTCACCATAGAAATTGTGGTTAAGGCAATTCCCCTTGGTTCCAGGTCCGGCTTCCAGGTGTGCTTGTGGTGGCACTGCTGTGTGACTCTCAAGGAAAGGTCACAGAGCCAGGGCATGGATGACTGGCACATGTGAGGGACCATAGCTCCAAGGTCCAGGGAAGCAATGGCGCTGGTGCCTCATTGATGGTGGTGTGTGAGGTCTCTTTGTAGAGCAGCTGGGGACCTAGAGCGTGGAACGCAGGTGCACACAGAGCTACAGCATCTCCAGAGTCCAGGGCATGTGCTAACTTGCTGTGGCAGCACAGCCAGTGTCAGTAGTACAGACGTGCCCATGTACCATGGCTCCGTGTCCTAGGGTGTGGACCAGCCTATCGCAGCAGAGGTACCCGTGTGCACAGTGCAGCCACATAGCCAGGATTTGATGCAAGCACATGAAAAGCTAAAATGCCTCCAACGTCTGGGGCGTGGGCCAGCTCACTGTCGTGGTGGCTCAGATGTCAGAGGCATAGGCCCTCATCGAGCAGCAGTGGCGCTCTGGTGTCCTCAGACACACAAAGCAACCGAGGCTCCCAGGACAGGGACAGCATGCAGCAGTTGCAGCCCCAGTATTTGAGTAGTGGGTGCACGTGCAGTGTGTTTGCAGATGCAGGATCTAGAATGCAGGCGCTCACAGAGCTGCTGTGTAGCAGGGGTCTGGAATGCTGGCACTCAGAGAGTGGCTGCAGGTCCCGGGGTCTGCATGTGGCGTTTGCGGGGGTGGTGGCCCCAATCCCAGGGCAACACAACAGTGGCTCCTTCGTGGTGGTGGCCTGGGGTTGGGGGAGGAGGTGCAGAAGCATGTCCCGCACTGGGGACGTCAACAGCAGGGATGGATTCAGCAACCTCAGTGGTGAAGGACGTCAGTGTCCTCTGCAAAGGAGGTCATCGGGGACCACCATGGAACCTACCGTGTGGCTGACCCTGTTAGCCTCCAGGTTCTCGTTTCTGGATATCTCAGGCTCTCCACAGCAATCCTTTCTGTGAAGTTATTACCCATTTTTTGCTCTACTGTGTGGCTGCAGATTCTTGATTAGACCCTTGAGTCCTCCCCCAAAGCTATTTCTGTTCATGGATGGCTGCCTATTTGTTGTGTTTCTTTTTGTGGGGACTTGAAGCCCGGTATTTCCTGCTCCACCATCTTGGTGACGTCACTTCCCTCCCACACTGCCATCATCTTCATTTCATACTTGTCTCCAGAAATCTCTGTTGTTTTAAGACACCTAGCTTGTGATACTCTGTTATGGCAGCCCTAGCAAACTAAAACAAATATATTGATCAAATATTGTGCTTTAGTGCAAGGCTTTGTGCTTATATACTCTAATATATTGCAGGGTGTTGGTTTTATAGCTCCACACCCTGAGGGAAATTCATTTCTCTTCAATTTTTAGGAGCTCCTCATATTTCACCTCACTTCCTACACCTGAAAGGGCAGACTTTTTTTTTAATGTGAATTATTTCCTATCCACCCCCAAAAAAATTCTTTTGAGAAAAGTTTTGCACAGAATACCATCTCATACAAGAGCATGCTTACAAAGAATATGCGAAATACACTTCCTAAGATGTTTCTAACACAAGTAGAGTTCTCTCTTCTGTAGGCATGCAGTGGGTTAAGAAACTAAAGCCTTCACCCTCAAAGGCCCTTCTTTTTCTATGACTGACTTACTACATTACCCATTAACCTTCACGTCCGGAACCAGCCTGTGTTCCTACCCCAAAATTAAACATAACCCACGTAGATCAACAGCCTTTAAGAAACAGAGCAACTCACACACAGGCTGTGGACCAGTCCCTGGTAAATAACAGGGGTGTTGATGACAGGAGTCTTTGGCTTTTTAAGCCTTAAACTTAGCTCAAGAATTTTGATTCATGGCTGGACACAAAATACAGTGTGAACGTTGATTAGCAGGTGGTCCCATCAAGTGGATGAATTGCTCATGCTTTCTCCATAGTTATTCACAGTTCATTTTCCCTTCAGAGTTTTTAGGTAAGGGTTTGGAGCTCTTGCATGTTTGGGTTTCACATTTTGGAAGGAATGCAATGGAAATTTTTGGCACTCTCTCTCGAGTGATTTATGTGCTTCTCCCATTGGATAATTTGTTTTACGCATGTGTGACAGGGCTGGTGCTGGACTTCTGCTTTGGAAACCGTTGCTTCAAATTTGCATGTATTGGCCCTTCTGGACCGTGCAACTTTACATCTGGATGAGAAAAATCCCTCCCCAAGAGACGGTTCCACTACATTCTGAGACAAAGGATCCTGAGATCCCTTCTTCCTTTGCTTCGTAGTGAAGAAGTGTTAAGAAGCAAAGAGTAAGAACTTGGTCTCTTAATGTGTAGGAATGCTGATTTTGTAAGATTGGCAGAGAAAATACCCAGCTAAAATACCTTGGAAATATGTTAGAAATTTCTTTCAGGAGCATGATGTATGGAAACCAGGTAATTGAAACAAGAATCACTGGGGCCTTTGACAAGCAACAAAAGTAGGAAACTGCTCAGACATCTGGTTAGAGTTTGTCCCACTGATGGTAGTAGATGACTAGCGGCTCTTCCAGTTCTGAGAATGAACATTTGTCCTTGTTAAATAGAGAAAAGGACAGCAAACAAACCATCTCCAAATGACTCTGGAGGTAGCCCTCTTGGAATAACTCCTTTCAGAGCCACCCCCTAGGATGGTGGCAAACTCACTAGATTTGTAAATAATGATAACCAGTCTCAATGTCTTGGAATTTTAGAGTTGGAAGAGGGAGGAGATATTTTGCTGGGTGGTAGACAGATTGTTGAGTCTATTCAATACACCACTACTGTCAGAGGATATCATACCATGTCTCAATCTTTCATTATTAGCTAGGAGCCCTGCAGCATGATGGATGAAGCCCACAGTAAAATAATCAGAATACCAGCGGTAACAGAGCTCGTATCTAGAAGCTTGGCTTTTCAATACCCTGCATTCACACAGTAGAACTGAGTCGGGCTCATTCGTATCTTTCTAATCTAGGATGTTAAGTGGTTTTGTAGTGGTCAGTCACCATGCTTGGTGTCATGGGAGATACAGATATGCCCGGATCCATCCCTATAATGGCAAAGAGAAATCTGGGTGCTCTTGGAAAGAGCACTGCATGAATGAAGGTCTATGCTACAAGACAGATGACACGTGGAAGAGAGATTAGCCAAACAGAGTTTAATGTAGAAACGGGGGTTAAGAGAACCATCAAGGGTTGTTGAGGTGTTCAGGCACTAACTAGCAACAGTAAAAACCTGTCACCACCCCTGAGCCTGAAGGGACAGAGAGAGGCAGTGATGTTCTTGGGCCTGGAGAGTTGGAGTGATGGCAGAGCGACACCTGGTAAGTCCTTCAGCCATCAAAGATCAAGACATGGCCAGCGCTGCAGTGAGGCAGGAAGGCAGCAGGGAATAAACATTTGGCTCCTGTCTTCCCAGATGTGACTCCTACGGGTGTCCCCACCTTCAGCCCAAACTGATGGGAAGCTCTGGGTGAAGGTTCCTTGGGGATGCTGTCTGTACAGGACAGCCTGCTTAGGCACAGAAGAGTAGAGAATGGATTAGGGGTTGAGGGGGAGGCAAACAAAATAGTGTTTGGCACAGGCACTGAAAATGGAGACAAGCCTTGCCTTTGAAAAGGTCATAATCATATGTTAGTTACCTTGAGGGAAATCACTTCTGTTCTGGTAGGGTCGCTTGTGTGATCCATCCACCCTCCAAGACACATGTTTGCCCTAAAAACTGTGTTAATGGAAGGCAAGGAGGTGTTCCTTGCTGGGGTAGGGGAAGATAACAGAAACATACAGAACTTGAATTAAACCTTGCTATGAAACTGTGGTTCCTAGAGGAGAAATGTACTATTAATAATTTACAAAAAGGCCTCCCCCAGTGGAGATACCTAAGAGGACAGAAGGGACCTGGGCTGGTGACAAAAACTAGAAATAAGGGCTTCCTGGAAGTTTCCGTAGCAGAGCTGATTTTGCACCACGACTGGCCGCCATAGAAGGTTCTCCAGATCTAGCCGCTCAGAGCCAGCCACGTGCTTGAGGAACAGCAGCTGAGTACGGGAATGTGAACCAGAAAGAGTTGTGATCTTAGCACCTAGCACAAGTCACACTACTAACTGGGTAGGGACCTAGATCAGCAAGGAAATCCCAGACGCAGTGGACAAATACCAGTCAAAGTGGCATAAACTGTCTTCAATGACAAGGGCAACTGGCAGCAAGAAATAGCAACTGTCAACTGATAAGAATCTGGCTGGATAAGTGAATTATCTCAGCTTTGAAGAGGCTACTGCTCAGATAGGGAGGCAAGACTTATACAAGAAGGTGAGCGGAATTGCTATTGTATGCCAGAGGATTCCAGGCACAGGTGAGATTGTTGTGGACAGTCACAAAAGGCTCATGGAGGCTGAGCCCAGCAGGATTAAGACTGCTTAGGGAGGCAGAGGGCAATGTTAGGAGAAAGCCACATACCAAGCAGAGCTTCCCTAGGTGGAAATGCATGAGTCACACTGGGACGATGGTGAGAATTCCTCTGGCTGGAGGAGAGTACACTGAACACGTTGCAGGGACAGAGGTGATAAAAGCAGTGTTTAGACAAAACTGCTCTGCTCATGGGGTGCCAGATGGAGAGCACTGGAGACATGGGGATGAGTTCGGGAACTATGCCAGCTAGGACATAAGTTCAGGCACAAAGTGACAGTGAGGATGGAAGGATGGCCAACTCAAAACATCAATAGGGAATGATTAATAGGCTTTGATGACTAGTTGAAAGTGGGGGGAAGGATGAGGAGACAAGGAACCAAAATTGAACTTGAACTTGTAGCCCTATGAATGCAGAAAATGATGGTTTTTTTTAAAGAGATATGGGAAATTAGTTGGGGGCACCTAATAATTTAGTGAAATTAATATGATGGATTTAACGCTTCAGTAAAGCATCGGGGAAGATATTCACTGGAGATGTTCTTCTGAGAACAAATCCTTCACCTGGGTTCGAGAGCTCATTAAATAACACCACCATCCACCATTTTCCCCAAACCCAAAAATCATCCTCATCAGTTTTCCCTCCATTAATTCCAAAATTAATCAGTGTCCAAATTCCATTATTATTCCAGTATTATTATCTCTCAGATCTACCCACTTTCCCGAATCCCATGCTCTTTGCCTTAGATTAGACCACTGCTATCCTTCACCTGGAATGAGCAATTATATTACAAATGATGTCCTGCTCCCCTTCAATGGCTTTCCACAAAGCCAGAAAGTTCTTTCTGAATTAAAACTCTGATCCTTCTGTCTGCTTTAGGGGTAAGTTTTAACAGAACATAATGATCTTCCCATCGTGGGTGCCTACTTCATTCTCTGTCCCACATTCCACGTCCCAACCATGTTGAGGTATTTACAATTTCTCAGATGTGTCATCCTTTCTCGACTTCTGATCTTGCACGTGCCTGGCCCCCCGTCTAGAATGTCTTCCTTTCTTCGCATTCCATCATTCTACACATTTAGTGTCAAAATAACCCTTCTTCAGGGAGCCTTCGCTGACCTCCCAAGGCCTGATTAAGTAACTCCTCTGTGTGTTTCCTTAACACCTTGTTCATTCTGGTGCCACAGCTTGTATCACTGTGTACAGCAAATTGTTTATGTGCCTGACTCCCACCCTAGAGGTACATGCTCAATCACTAAAAAAAAAAAGTATTTGTTTAATGAATAAATAGAGCAAATAAAAAACATAGTTTCATTGATATTTACATCAATTAAACTAGATGAGTTGGCATTGAGTACCTACTGTTTGCCACACTCTATGCTAGAGGCTGGGAATATCATGGTGAACATACCCCTGAAAACAAGGAATGCATACTCTAGTATTATATAAAGTCTATGACAAGTCAGCAAATATATTCCACAATAGAAGCATTAGGTGATATTTAAGAGTCAGAGGAATGTGATGGAGAGGTCTTTATTTAAATCTCAGACTGAGGTTCAAATTCCTTCTCAAATTCGATTTTATAGCATCTTGAACAAGATGTTTATTTTAACCCCTTGAACTCAGTCCTTTCATCTATAATGAAGATATACATCCTATTTTGTATCTCAATTTGATTCAATAATAAGCCTTGGCCATCATACAGTCCATGCTCAATAAATGCTATTCCCTTCTTGTGTGGACTGTATTGCCCTGTGCTTGCATGTGCTTCAGACATATCTCGTTAAAATATAACAATGACCAAGGGGTGGGAACAGGGTAGAATTTAAACACAGAGAAGGATCCAGATCTTTTTAAAGAGTTTTTGTTACGGAGAAGCAGGAAAAGGTCCTTTTCCTGGGAAAGTGAGGATGATGCTGTTGGAGAAGACAGAAGGGCCCAGAAATCGAGACTGGGAGCCCCAGACGGCTTCTCCAGCCTGCAGTGGGCACACAGAGTAGGCAGAAGTGGGATCTGATTGTCGTGTTTGCCTGTGGCTGACACTGACCTACTAACTTGGAAATTGCCAACAGTCCTGTAGTCTATAAGCGTTTTCCAGCCACAAGCTAATTCAGTGCCTTCACGTCTCTAACACATTTTCTCCTTCCTTCCAAATAGCTCAAAAGGACTTCAGAGTGACCAAACCCATGGGCAACAGCAGAGAAAAGCTTGAAATTCAGCCTTGCTTCTAGCTAACTATATACCTTCATAGCATCTTTATTTATTTTCTTTATTCAATCAGGTATTTTCCTGCCCTCCAATGATCAATAGTTTGAGGTCTCTGCTAAATTTCTTAGGAAATTTCAAAACAAAAAAACCAATATATTAATACAACTCCCTGCAAAATGTCCTGTCACCCCAACTACCTCCTGTGCATCTGCTATGTTTGTGTCCTCCCCCTCCCCTTCCCCTCCAGGACACGGTTTTAATATAGCAACAACAGTGAAAACTGACTACAAAACAAAATAAGATGAAAAAAAAAAAAGAAAATAAAGAAAAAGAAACAAGTGAAACCAAAGTCACATAAAAAGGAAATGAAGGAAGAAAGTTAGAAGAAAATTGGACTCTGTATGCAGATGGCATTAGTTATTTACATAGAACAATCCCAAGGTATCTATGCAGTAACTACTAGAATATGAAATTTATCAAGGTTGCAGAATACAATACCCCCAAATTAATTGCATTTTATATGCTAGCAGTAAACAATTAGACAATTTCAAAAGTTCTATCTGCAAGAGCACCTAAAAATTAAAAAATACTTAGGAATATATTCAACAAAAGACATGTGAGAACACTTCATTGAAAACTACAGAACATTGCTGCAAGTGATTAAGGAAGGATCACAAAAGGAAAAATAAAGTGTTCATAGGTTTATTGGAAGATTCCAATTCACAGTTCATTGGAAGGGAATAGGTTCATTAGGAAGAATCAATGGTTGAGGTGTCAATTCTATCCAAAATGATCTGTGGGTTCAGAGTGATCCCAGTCACAATTTCAGTCGACATTTTCACTGAAGTTGGCAAGATGATTGTAAGACTTATTTAGATATTTGACAGATCCAGAATAGCCAAAACAATTTTGAGAAACTATAAGATGGATAACTTTCTCCATCTATAGTAATCAAGGTAGTTTAGTATTGGCATCTGAAGTTTAGTATTCATCTGAAACAATGAAGCCCAAGAGAGTCCAGAAATGGATCCACTCTTATATGACCAAGTGACATTTAATAAACGTAGGTGGCAAGGAGATTCAATGGTCCCAGAACAATTGGATATCCATGTTTTAAAAAAGAATATCAATCCTTACATAAACTATATACAAATATTAACTCAAAATTATCATAGACCTAAATTAAAGCCTAATGCAATAAAATTCCTAGAAGAAAACAATGGAGAAATTCTATTGACCTTGGGTTTTATAAAGAATTCTTAGATAGGACAAAAAACAAACTATAAAAGAAAACATCAATAAATTAAACTTACCAAAATTTAAAAATTTTGCTGTTTGAAAGGCACTGTTAGGCATATAAAAGACAACCCACCGAGTGGAAGAAAAAAATTTGCAAAGTATACAATCAACCGAAAACTTGTATCTAGACTATACATCTCAATAATAAAGCAGACGATTCAATAAAAAAATGGACAATTTGAACAGATAGTTCACTAATGAAGATATATCAAATGGCATTAAAATATGTGAACTACATTATTCATCAGGGAAATGGAAATTAAACTATAATGATATGTCACTATGCTTCCTTTAGTATGACTATAACTAAAAAGATGAACAATACCAAATATTAGCCAGGATGTCAAGCAACTGGAAATCTCATACATCGCAGATGGGAATGTAATGTGGTACAATCACTTTGAAAAAGCTGTTTTGTAATTTCTTAAAAAGTTAAGCGTATAACCCAGACATTCCACTCCCAAGTATTTACACCAAAAAAACGAAAACATATGTCCTCGCAAAGACTTGAACACAAATATTTATAGAAGCTTTATGCACCATAACCAAAACTTGGAAACAATGTATAACAGCTTTATGGCACAGTAAACAAAAATTGGAAACAATCCAGATGTTTACCAAGAGGTAATAAACAAAAAATGGCGCATTCATATAATGGGATATTATTCAACTATTAAAAAGCTAGCAATATGTGCAACAAAATGAATTAATGCCAAAAGTCTCATGTTGAGTGTAAGAAGCCAGAAAGAAGAGTATGACCCCATTTATATAAAATCCTTGACAATGCAAAAAAGCTGTGACGACCAAGCAGATCAGAATTGACTGGGACCAAGGGTAGAGAGAGAAATGGAGAGAAAAGAGGCAAGAAGAAATTTCGGAAGGTGATAGAAATATTCTCTATCTTGACTGTGGCCACTTTCACAGGTTGGTACACAGAGCTGTGCTCTTTCGATGAATTAAGCATACTGTACACAAACAGTACCTCCATAGAGTTGATTTTAAAACAAGTGCACTATCTGGGGGAGGGGCACGCTTGTAACTTTGACTCAAACAGTACAAAAGCAATTTATGTAACTACAATGTTTATACCTCTGTAATATTCTGAAATAATTTTTTTAAAGAAGAATGAGTGGGCAAATGCTCTGTCTTTAACAAGCTAATCTCTGGAATTTGGACTCAGATTTTTCTTTCTAAATAACACCAATCCCTCCATCACTCGCCTATAATGAAGGAACCATTCCATCTCTATGTTCATATCCTTTTTCATGTGTATACCCCCACGTCCCACTCCACTTGACATTGTACTCAAAAAATAAAGACAGGCAGAAGGTCCCTTTCAAATAATGCAAAATATCCAGCCATTCCTACATCACCACGTGTGTACAGCCCTTTATGGGAAGGGCTATACAGGGAAGCAAATGACGCAGTTTTGTGTGATGACTAAACATTCAGAAAGTCAAGAACGAAGAATTGTAGAAGGAATGTAAGTGTAATCTGGAGTCACACGCAATTCATGCCACTTTTGGGTGGATGATCAAGGCAAGGGGACAATTTGCAGATCAGCTGAATCGGTGCTGGTCTACATGGCTACAACATGTAGGGTGCCCTGCCCACCTTCACATCCAGGTCCTAGAGGGTCAGCTTAACAGCTCAATTTCTTCCATCTAGTGAGTCTTTTCTTCCTGGAGAAGAACCTCAAAGCTGCAGTCAGTCAGCTTGACCCTATAATTTGCTATGAACCCAAAGCCAGTCCCAATCAACTCCTCCGAATCCCAAAAAAAGGTACATCCAGCATCCAGAAAAGTGTTTTGTTACTGTCATTTGCACACCCAGTCCTGTCACTTTGACCAGCCCATGACTGATATTTGTGTAGGGTCTAAGTTCTGCTCCTCTTGCGTGTCAATGGTATTTGCTGACCCTGAGGGGGGTCACCACAGTTGAAGTGGAGGTCTTGTTAACCGTGAAGCCAGCTGGTACTGTTTCTGAGCTAAAGCACTGAAACCCTGAAGTTTTATTGAATACAATCATGACACATTTAATCCCTGCCACTTGCCCTCTGGTCAGAAAGTATAATTAAAGGATCTGCAGATGGTACTGGCAAGGTTTCTAGAAACAGTAGATACCAGCAGCTGACTGAACAGCTAGATGAAATTAAAGACTGTTTTGATAAGTAGCATATGCAACAAATACGAATCCATCCCGGAGCATGGTGAGCTCTTTGCATTATATGGGCATTAGAAGCTATGGGAAATGCATAAGGGGCAATCAGAGAAATATATTAGAAAGCAAAAAGATAAACACAAATCAACATCTTAACTCAAGAAATTTGGTGCCCAGACTTTGGTTAAGAAAACATGGAAAAAACAGATGCGACATTTGAAACTCAGAGATGACTGTTCAGGAAGAATGAGTAAAAATGGCAATACCTCTTGTGTACAATCTTTGAAAGGAGAGAGAGAAACTAAATTCATCTTTTTATGATAAGCCAATGTCTTTATTACAACAGCAAGTCTAGCCCTATGGTTTTCATGTTATGAATGTTGTAAGTTTGCATAGTATTGAAGGAACAAGGAGAATGATCCTTACACTCATTGAAGACATTGGTGATAAGAGGTTAGACTAGTGGAGAAATAAAAAGGTCAAAAGGCATCTTTGACGAGACAATGGGATATTTGAACAGGTTCACAGGGGTGGTGATGCAGCAATTGAGACACATTGGGCTAAATGACCTTTCCAAGTTTTTTCACAAAGATAAGCACCACATGTTCTCACCAGCAAATTGGTATTAACTGATCAACACCTAAGTGCACATATAGGAATAACATTTATCAGGCAGAGGGAAGGGAGGAGGAAGGGTAGGGTATATACATACATAATGAGTGTGATGCTCACCATCTGGGGGATGGTCATGTTTGAAGCTCTGACTCCAGGAGGCAAGGGGGTGGAAGGCAACACACGTAACCTAAACTTTTATACCCCCATAATATACTGAAATTAAAAAAAAAGTTTTTTCATGTAGGGTCCCTTAGTATGTTTTTGTTGAACAGATTTAAGGGATTCTATAAAGATGTCAAGGAAACTTGTTTACCAGCTGTTTTAGCTAAAACTTCATTTTTAAGAAACAAGTCATATTAATAGATGAGACCTGTATGTACTGTTTTAGACTCTGTGCCTTCAGGAGACCAACCCTGGCATGAAAACTGAAAATCTTTTCATCAGTTTTCTGAATGTTGGGGCAATCTAGCGTTCAGTTTTAATCCATATGTTTAGCATTTTTTGAGTCAGCCTCCTTCCTGGTTTCAAGAGCCATTAGGGAATCTCTCCTTTTAGTTGTAGAATCCCATGTGACCTTTAATGAACCAGAGTATGAGCCTAGTTTTCACATACTTTCAATGAACTCCTTCCCAGCGCAGAGAAAATTTCCTCCAAAGAGAATTAGTAGTAAGAAAACCATGAAGGATTTCTCTCGTCTGACTCAGCCTACCACCAACGCAGGCCTGCCCTAGGTCTACCTGGTCTGAAATTCTAGCAATGCTGGAGTTTTGGAGTAAACAATGACCATGTCCTGAGTTCAGAAACAAATCAGACATAAACAAGAGAAGGCTCAAGACAGAAACACTGGGCATGGCACGGAATGTTTCTCCAAGCTAGAAATTGTTAGCGGAAGTTGTCCTTTGGCTTAGAGAAATATCTTTGGAAATGTAACCTAAGTAAAAGTTAATATTACAGTTCTGAGACTGAGTTAAATTTTTTAAATATTGTAATCTGAAGCCATCTCATTAGGGTGGCAAAGTTGAAATTTATGCCCTTAGACTGAGATCTTTGACTTAAATGATTTTAAAGGACCGACATCACACTTTCTAATACTCCCTGTAATTATTGTATTAGTTCTATTCAAAACTACTTCTCACAGGTTCTTTGCACATCGTTAAATGTCTAAGAAATGTAGACACTTTTTTTTCCCCAAGTGAGCAGAATTTTCAAGGGGCTTGGGCCTCACTACTAGCTTATATAAGAAGTGGTGAGATGGTATAAAGACATCCTGGCATTCATGAGTCACTCTAAAGAATGGATGTTTTAGAGTTTGTACTCATCTTTTTTCTTGAATTTTGATACCTGACTAGTTTTTGGAGTGATGTTACCTTATATCCCAATTTATAATTCTATTTTATTCCATATCAATGTCTGACACACAGACAGTATTCAAAGGATTGAATAAATAATTGTTAAACAGATGATTGTTTAATAAATTAATTTACTACCATTAAGCAGCAAATTAAACACTTAACTATGTCCAAGTTAATGGAGAAACAGAAAGATGAAAACCCTCATACCTAGGAAGAGAAGCTTTAGGTAGTGTTTTTATACTGGACTAATTTTTTTTTAATCTTTAAGTTCTTTCCTTCATCTTTTTTCCAGACCTAACAGGAATCCATTGCTTAATTTTCTTCAGAGTATCCTCAAGACTTCCTCCAAAGTCCAACCTTCTTTTCAAATTGGCCATTACAAACTCTTATGCATACCTCAAAGCCTTTTTGAGGAGCTAGCACACAGCTGAAGATTCAGAAACTGTGCTATTTTGTGCTATAATTCAAATTTACTTTGTTAGGTTAGGAAAGTTCCAAAGTTACTTGTTCCCTCAGTACAAAAATCCACATTCTTTCCCCTCTTTCCCCTTGGAAAGTGACAGCACAGTGCAGAACTGGAAGATCTGTAACAGTTAGTAGTTAAGCAGTACCCGATCCAGCATCCTACGTACTCAGGCTTTTGTTTTTCCGCTGTTCTATCATATCAAAGAAGGAAAAGAACCTTGACCACTCTTCCTGAGAATAATTAATGATTGATCTGCTATGCTCGGAATGTGTAATGGAGTGAATTCCAGAGAATGTGCCTATCCTTTGTCAGCGGGCGGGAGAAAATGTGCAAATCACTCTCAAGAAAATAAGCTCTGATGGGACATCTCACTGATGATCAGGAGTGCTGTTTTGGGTGTAAATCCTGCTCTGAAATTGAACCCTAAGCAGAAATTCTGTTTTAATAGACAGGCAAAGATACAGCCTAAGAAAAACCTTCCTTATCAAGTGTGTATTTGTAAGAACTCCACATATCTTCCTTTGCAGACGTAGTCTTTGGCAATACTTCTCATTCTGTCTCTGATGTTCATTAGATTATATGACCTTAGATGAATCAATATCCTATAAAATAACTTCAGACATTGTTTTCAAGATTAAATAAATCCAAAGTTCTCAGACATCACGTCTGGCATACCAAAGCTATTCATTAAACACTAGTTTTCTTTTTTTTTCCTCCATAAGTGGCATTTTGAAACATTTTGTATACCACTTGGAATTTTATATGAGCTATAGGAAAATGCAATTGCATATTTGCGCTTTAGGAGCACTGTGAAAGAATTTACCCCAGTTACACACTTCATTTACAAGGACAAAAGCATATGACATTGTGTGACAATCGGGGACGGAGCTATTTCATGGGACTTGAGGCTAGTGAAGTATTTCTCGCACTGCGACACTTTCTGCTTTCCCTAATCAAAGAGATTCCAGAGCACTTTAAGGATCTTGAGCAGTCATTGGTATCAAAAGAAAATTATCTGTATCACCTTCCTTCTAATAGTGTACTTGAGAATGAAAGTACACTTGGATGGATTCTAATAGAGAAATAGAACTCCCTATGAAATACGGATTTTTGTGCATATACGCAGTGGGATTTTGCACCATATTCATGGCATGAGAATCTCAGCTGAATAATGGCCGAAGGAAAAGGGATTCTTCAAATTTTTCCTTTTGTCCCCTGAGCACAAAGGAACATATAACCGTGTACTTTTAAAGCTCTAATCGTGTTGGCTAAATGGTGACATGGCTACAGGGCTATGCTGGGACCAACATGGAGGTCTCTTTGTTTTTAGTGGCAGTTGAATGCATAAAGGCTTTCAAAGAAACTGCCTCCTAAAAACTGTGGCATATTCCCTACTCCTTCTTCCTGGTATTCCAGCCAAGGATCCACTCACATGTTGGGCCATTCGAAACAGATTATCCTAGACATGATAGTTAGCGATGACACTCAGTTGCCTTCACAACGTTTAATTTCCAATCACCTCCTGTGTCACTTAGAGAACCTACCTCCCACCAGGAAGAGTGAAAACATTTGACACTTGCATTGCAGCCTCTCTTTGGGCTAGCTCATGGGCATGTGACCCAATGTGGGCCACTGGTTTCTAAGAGGAGCCTTCCAAGGTAGAAACCCCTAGGAAAGATTGGTCTCCCAGTTAAAAAGACACGTACAATACAAAACTGCTCTTTCATATTTTCCCTGAATGTATTTATGCAAAGGTATGATATATGGAGACACACCAGCTATTTTGGAACTGTAAGAGAACAATCCAAAGGTAAAAGCCAATGTACTGAGGATCTTCCATCATCACCAGCAAATTGGTTTCACTGATCAACACCTAAGTGGACATACAGGAATAACATTTATCGGGTATCGGGCAGGTGGGAGGGGGGAGGAGGGGATGGCCATGTACACACATAATGAGTGCGATGCACACCATCTGGGGGATAGACACGTTTGAACCTCTGACTCCGGGGATGGGGAAGGAGGGCAGGGCAACACCCATAACCTAAACATTTGTACCCGCATAATATGCTGAAATGAAAAATAATGACAGAACTTAGGGAGGGAAAAACAGAAAGGTGATGGGAACACTTGGCTCCTTGATGGCTTTATCTTAGCTCCAGACCTCTTGTTAAGTAAACCCATAAACATCCTTATGGTTTTAAGCTATATTACTTGAGGTATGCTTTACCTAAAGCAATCCAACTGATAGAATAGTTCTTGTCATCGAGTGGGAAAAGTGCTTCAATTAAGGCTAGCAAAGCTTGGGAATAAGAGATTTCCATGCCGTGTAACTGAAAACCTATTGAAACCTATGCCTCTACCACTGTCATTCTTTATCAGAAATTCCCATCAGTAGAGGAGGCCTGATGGTAGTCATTTATTCTTATTGTGTGTAGGATTGTCACATAAATACTTGCAACACAGTCATACTAAAAATCTATTCACCATTTATCCGAAATCCACATGTATACTGGGTGTCCTGTATTGTTATTTGCGAGCCTGGCAAGCTTACCTAAGTGCCATCTCTTGTCACAGGCCCTGGGGATCATCACCGTTCTCTACTGCCAGGATATCAGCTCCTTTCAAAGCTTCTAGGTGATTCTAAGGTGCAGAATGGTAGGAAGCCCAGTGTCTTTGAGACTGTCTACTTTAACTCTAC
This sequence comes from Mirza zaza, assembly GCA_008750895.1. NCBI lineage: Eukaryota > Metazoa > Chordata > Mammalia > Primates > Cheirogaleidae > Mirza > Mirza zaza. The sequence continues at coordinate 31,168 of VSMD01053230.1, forward strand.
ATCCTACAGGTCAGAGAACCAAAGCCGGAAGAGATCATGCGACTTGCCCAAAGACACGTAGCTGTTCTCGAAGGCAAAGGTGGTGGCTTGGGTTCCCGTGTTAGCACTCTTCCCAGTCGTCTCTTCACTCCTGCTCCTAAAGGCTCTTTGCTTTACGATGAAATGAGAGGCTTATGCTGTTTGATTTGGTAGAGACAGGGAGGCTTATAATATAAACAGTCCAATTTCCTTTGATGAGGGAGATAATCACATTTTAGTCACCTAAGTTTCATATGGCAGAAGGGTATTTTGAATAAGAAGAGAAAGACAAAATCGTAGAGTAAGAAAATGTTGCCCAAATCCATAGAAATACTTTTTAAAGGAGGAAGTTTCCCAAACATTCTTTTATATAGGTAATAACATATGTGCTCACTCTATCTATCTATATATGTCAAATACATGACATGTAGCTTATTACACATATCTCATATAGGCAATATATAGCTCAAAGCTACATCATGGCTTAATAGAATTTACAAATATCAGTGAAAGGCTACATTCCTTTATTTCTCCTCAGGTATCTTTTGCTAATATTTTGATCAAGACTGACACATCTCCAGTCTCTCTAAACAATGAGCTCTACTTGAAATTAACAACAGTGATCATGGTGACCTGCCAGTGAAGAAGTCGTTTCTCCTGAAACTGGGCATCATAAAATTTAAGGCTTTCTGGATAGATAGCTGTATATCTCATTCCCAACTCAAAGATCATCAGGGAAAAAGTCTCAGAAACTTTTTTCTTTTTTCCCTTTCACCTAATGCAAATCTCTCCCTTTGCAGTGTTAGTCCAAATCCTTTGAGTCTGTCACTAAAGAGAAAGACTGGATTAAGTCGATTCTCCATAGAAGATCTCCATCTAACATAGCTTTCCTCTTAATCTTTTCTTGTGTTTCCTATATGCCAAATCCAATTATCGTAAATGAAAAGACAAAGTTAATTTTACTTTAATAACAAGAATCCCAAAACATAGTGTAGAAAATTGCATGAAGTTCCAAAATCAGTAGGATAAATTCAGATGATCTTTGAGATTCCTTATAATGGAATGTGACTCGAAACCTCAGTTCTTTAGATCTAGATATCCTGAACCAATACATCCAATTATGATGTACTGAGTCCTTTAAAGGCCCATCAAGCTAACTGTCCAGATTACTGCATTCTTTGTCACAGAATATTCCATGGCCAGTATCCCAAATAACAACTCTCTATCTTTTACCATAGGCAGGGGAGGTCTTTATGAAAACCTAAAGAAACTCCCATTGGGGGGTGGGAAGATTGAGTCCTACAGCTTCTACCTTTCCAGTGATTCAGTGTTCTAAGTGATTCTCTACACCCCCTCCAAACTACCTCCATTGTGGCTGTTTTCAAAACTCAAATCTATTCTCAAAAGACAAGATTTATCACTTCTGAGAAAAGTCAACACTTGATTGTGTGCTATTCTGTTGCACTTGTTTTTTCAAAATGAATCACACATTACCATTATAACCTCACCTTGTGTTGATGAGACTATTATCCCATGATAAGTATTTCTATATTTGAAATTTTAACAGTACACCCTTCAGACTTCTACCTATGGGATGGTAGAGTCTCTGTCTTACCTGCCTGGGCATGTTGCACTGAATTGAGGTCACAGTTACGCAAAGAACATTCCACACATTTTTCTACCACTGAATTGAAAGGGGCCGTTCAAGCTTTTGTCTCTCCCATTGGTGAGGAATTTGGACACTGAGCCGGGAGAGCTCTCCAGTCCTGGAATGGCGTCATTGCTATTCACATGACCCACGTGAAGGCCTGAATCCTGCCTGGTGCGTCCCTTGGTCAGCATGACTCAACACTTAAAAACTAGACAACCTGACTGAGAATTTGCTACTTGAACTTTGGTTGATTTCGGAAGAGTGGCATGTCTTCCCACGTTGACCATTTACTAATTAACTGAGAAGACAGAATTCCCCAAAGTGTGAGCTAATGGTTGAAGCTAAAATTTTAACACAGGAAAGTTGTGTTAATTCTCTTAGGTTTCCTCTGACATCTATGAGCTTTTGACTCTAGATAATGGGATTATTGTACATTTTTGTCTTTAGGGGTATGTTTTCTTCTTTTTTCCCCCAAGACTCCTTAACTATTGGAAGGTGATCTCTTTCTTTGTAAATATGTCCATTTCTAAAAGTCATAACATAAGTGCTGATGAAAAGTCTATTTCATAATTGTAAAGAGATTCCTTTGAAACCTACTAGGCAATCATCTCAAACCTGTGGTAAGAATATTCAAAGTATGACTGAGGACAAGACATGAGCTGTGCTTATAGCAGAAAGTCAAGTGTCTTTTGGAGACAGAATTTCCACACATGATTCCAAATGGCACCCACAGACTACTCTGTTTTAATCTGAGCAGTGTGAGCTGCCAACTTGGGTGTGTTCTTTCTTTCAAGAGATTAAAGAGAGGTAAAGTGTCTCATTCTTTAACATAAGAGTGAGTGAAAGTATATGGGAGAAGGTGGGTATGTAGGGAGTGATGAATGAGATTAGAAAGTAGAACAAAACAGAAACAACAGTGTTTGTTTAGGGTGCATAAATGCTACTTTCCACATTCCCCTCAAAAGTTTTGGATCAGCTGAGCACAGTGGCTGATACCTGTAATCCCAGCACTTTGGGAGACAGAGGCAGAAGGATCACTTGAGGCCAAGAGTTCAAGACCAGCTTGGGCAACATAGTAAGACCCCCATCTCTACAAAAAATACGAAAAGTTAGCTGGGCACAGTGGCACATGCCTGTGGTCCCAGCTATTCGGGAATCTGAGGCAGGACGATCAGTTGAGCACAGGTGTTTGAGGCTGCAGTGAGCTAGTGAACTATGATCACACCACCACACTCTAGCCTGGGTTACAGAGTAAGACCCTATTTTAAGAAAAGAAATGTCTGAGCTCTAAGTTTCTTTCATAAGAATTAATAAGAATTAACATAAAAATGATCACTATTTATTATTACTATCCAAATTCCATGCATGTTAAGTGTTTTGTTGCCAAAAACCATGCCAGAGAGATGACAGACTAAGTAACCCTCTGAGTTAAACCTAAAATTATTTCATCAATGTCATCCTACCCAGCTTTTTTTCAAAGCCATGTTTCATTCTGTCATTGATGTACTTATCTAAGCTCTTTTGGAATCCACTTATCTCATAAAGAAGTTAGGTAATTCAATTGAGTACAAAAATATGTTTAGTTTCCTTGATAAACGATCTCACTGAGTTTTTGTTGTTCTGAGACTGTATCCTGCCCATTTGCTGTCTCCCAATTATTTTCCTTATAGAGGTGACTGCTTTCAAGTGAGGGCTAAACGTTGTCCATAGATAGTTTTATGTTGTTGCTACCTCATATTCAAATGAGGGCAAACAACTTTTTAAAGATGCTATTGTCACTAACTTCCATTTACTAATCTCTTTAATTAGTATTTAACTGGTGCATAAATGTCTAGTTAAAACAATTCTGATAGGCTCATAATGCCATCTAGTGGACAATCTTCAAAATATCATTCCACGGGCCATTTACTCTCTAGCCATCAAAATAACCTTTATTCTTGAAGAAGTAGCCCGAGCTACTAACTAAGAATTATTGATTAGGATCACTGAGCCCTGAGACAAATCTATGATAGCATTTCTAACATTGATGCAGTCTTAGAGAAAATTACCATCTTGGCAATTAATGGATCTAATGCCACTGGAGTAAAAGGTAGTTGCACAAAGTGGTAATTCAATGAACTCAGTTCATCCTTATTAACAGGATAGTGGGTATATCTCATGTTTACCATAGGAGATACAACTGTAATTGCTCATTTTTACTGAATACTATAAGTGATAAATGACATTTACATAACATTGTTTTTACTATGTAAGAATTTTATGATTTCATACAATTCTAATACCTACTTTGTGATGAGGGTAGAATGTACTCATATATTGTATATGTGGGAATTAAGGTTAATGAAAACTAAATGACTTGATCAGAGTCATAAGATACCTACAAAAAACTCAATTTTCAAAAGCTAAGCTCATTGACTCTTTCGGTAAGCCAGTAGTATATTGAAAGAGTGATACACTTCATGACAAAGGGAGCTTTTCTCAGAAATTGAACATATGCTTACCCATTAAAGCGATTCTCTACTTTAGCAGACATGAAAGGAAATATTAAGCTGCTATCTCAACAGATAGTTAAAAAGCATTTGATAAAATTCAACTTCCATTCTTGATTATAATAAAAGTCTTAGTAGGTAGAGTAAAAGGATGCTGCCATAATGTGATGAAAATTACATACAAGAATCCCACAACAATCCTCACATGTAATGATGAAACATAATTATTTCTAATTATATTTAATAATAAGACTAGTATTTCTGCTATTATCACTATGAATTAAACAATGTACTGGAAACCCAAGGCAATGTGATAAGACAAGATAAAGATTCAATAGGTTTGAATACTTTACCAAAAAAACCCCTGAAATGTTTTAAAAAATCAGAGCTTATAAGACAGCTAAGAAATACTGCCAAAAATAAACATATAAAGAGCAATAGCCTTTCTACGAAAGTAGAACATGTAATAGAAAAAAAAATCTGATATATAATAGGAAAAGAAAAACACTGAGAACACAAAAAACAAAATTTTTTAAAAAGCAAACAAGCTGAAAATACTTAGGAACAGTCCAAATGAGAAATATACAAGTCTTATATGAATAAAACTTGAATTTTATCAAAAGCTTTTTTTAAGCAGCTATCAAGATGACTATATAATTTTTAAAAATCAGCCAGGTACAGTGGCTCCCACCTGTAATCCCAGCTTTTTCGGAGGCTGAGGAGGGAAGATCACTTGGGCCAGGCATTCAAGACCAACCTGAGCAACTTATCGAGACTCCTATCACTACAAAAAATAGAAAAGTTGTCCAGGTGTGATGACACACACTTGCAGTCCCAGCTACTTGGGAGGCTGAGGCAGGAGGATCACTTGAGCCCAGGAGTTTGAGGTTGCAGTGAGCTATGATGATGCTACTGCACTCCAGCCCAGACAGCAGAGTTAGACCCTGCCTCATAAAAAAACAATTTTTTTTGAAATATCTTTTGGGTTTGCTATTGCCAATGTGGGGATGTTATGTGACTATATACAATTGTGAAATTAAATGCCATAAAAATTTGACAAGGAAGAGACTGAGAAAAATATTTGTAAAAATTCCATTCAAATATCATTTATGAATTGGAGTCTTTATAACCATAAGTAGTAGTAAGACAGTTCTGGGTTCCAGAGCAGATAGCCCAGAGTGGAGATCTATTGGGGATTTCAGAAGACCTTAGAAATATTAACAAGTGGCTGCCAGAGCTAAGGTGGGCTGAATCATCTGGGAGGAACAGACCATCAAAAAAGACTATGCATCAAGTCAAAAGACCATGCATCCATGGGTTGCATACTTCATCTTTAAACCCAGTCTACAGTTAGGGAAGGCAGCCCTAAGCAGAGAACAGAGGATTTAGAAGACGATGCAAACATCCATAGGCCCTTTTCTCCACTACCATAAGGTTAGATAAGCCTCCAGCATGACATTTGTTTCCTAGATTCTGTCCTGTGGCCGAGACAGAGGAAAGAGAAAAAATAGCCCTGAAAGAATTAAAATTTAAGTTGGCTAGATAATTGCCTGAAATTAGATAGCCTTAAACCAAAAGATACCAATTTACCATTTAGTTGGCAAATTTAAGTTTCACCTAAGAAGATTAAGTCTGTTCTAGAAAATAGAGTAATGAAAAGGAGTTATATTATATTTCTCCCAGCAAATTAGCCAAGATGAAAAAGATTGGTAATTTTTCTTGTTGATTAAAGTGAAAAGAAACAGATAAGTTAAAATACTCAGTTGGAAGTAACATAGGTCGGCAAAATATTTCTAAGGACAGTTTGGATGCTCTCAGTTTTAAACAGCACACCCCACACATCCAGCAATTCCATTTCTAGACGTCTATATCTGTTAAGATATCCTCAAATTAAATTATTGGAAAAGTTATTTAAATTGGATTAAATAATAAAGAGAACTTATTGGCATGATCACTGAAAAGTCCAAAGATAGTTCAGGCTTCAACCACGGTACAGTCAAGATTCGGATCTTGTTTCCCTCAATACGGTGAATTTTATTCTTCTCTGAGTATCAGCTTTCTGTTCAGTCTGACAATTTTGCTCTTAAAAAAAAAAAAAAAGGATGCAAGTAGAAATTGGGGTTTATCAGCATCCTCATGTACATATGTGGGAGAGTGTGTGTGTGACTATACAACCCTGAAGAAAATTCCTGATCATCACTGTTTGGACGACCTTAGGCCATAGACCCATCATTAAACCCATCATGGTAGCAGAAGAAAGGGGGAGAACACTCCGACAGGTTAAGCCAAAGTAAAACTCACTCAAGACTTAGAGGTAGAGTCAAGCCTGCCAATTATATGGCTGCTGTCAATAACATATTTGAATATATACTTGAATGTGAATGGTAGGATGGTATTGAGAGATGAACTTGAGAAATATTAAGGTATTTCCTCCATTATTTCTGTACTCTATGGTCCTTCCTCCTGCCTGGGCAACTGGGACATATCTCATCTTCATGGCCACAAGGAAGAAATGATATGACAGACCATACATGTTAAAAAGGCAAAATCTTGGCTTCTGAGTTTTATACAATTTGGTAAAACACGTGATCAGTTGGAGCAATTTTTCCTTGAAGTGAGAGAATAAAAGTATCATAAAAAGGAGGGAAACAGGTTATATATCAGTTGCATCATCCTGTCTCCATGTCAGGGATGAAGGGGAGAGGAGAATTGAAATGATAGGAACTCTACTAATATTTGAGTAGTCCAAGAACAGAGTGACCCCGGGCTGCTCTCCATCTACCTTTCCAAGTGTAAGGTCCTTAAGAACAGTGCCACAGAGCTTCCCCTGCTTCCAGAGAGTGCAGGAACATTTGAGTGGAAATGTGGGGTGGTAAAGGATCTTAGGCAGCCCCACCTGGTTTCCTACTGCAGCCCAAGAGTGGTTTGGGAAGAATGGAATGATTTTCAGTGTGCTACTGAGAGATCAAAGAATGGCTAAGAGAGACCAAGATTTGGCGAGCCCTTTTTGTCTAGTAACTAAGGGTCAAATGGAACAATGAATATCTCAAGTGATAGAGGCCCTAATAGCACCCCATGATGTATTAATAGTTCCTGGGGCCCCCAGTGGAATCTAGGCAAAATCTGAGAAAAAGTATCAGGAATATGTAAGAATTAATTATGTTTCTGCCATAAGAAAAATTAAGATGAATTAAGTTCAGTTATAGAAAAAGTTACATACTTCATGGACTAAGACTCATACCTGGTACTTATGCATGTAAATGAATACACCAATGAATAAAGCTCTGGAAAGAAAAATGACCAAAGGTTACCAGAGCAGGACTGGTTCATAATTGTTCAGGTACCATTCTTAGAGGATGCAATATTTTTACTCTGTATTGTTCTATATTGATGAGAAATAGTGTAACACAGAAGAGTTCTGCTTCTAGAGATTGTCTGGAAAAGTTACTTAACCTCTTTGTACCCCGATTTCCTCAAGCAAAATGCAAATAAGATTAGTTACCTCAGAGTTATGAGAGTTAAATATTACATGTCAAAGTTTTTGAAAAATGCCCACATACATATTATATCAAGAGAAAAAAAATAAAGGGCACCCAAATTGGGAAACTGGAGGTCAAACTGCACCCTGTTTGCTGATACGATCTTATATCTAGAAAATCCAAAGACTTCACCAAAGACTCCTAGATTGATAAATGAATTCAGCAAAGTCTCTGGTTATAAAGTCAATGTACACAAATCAGTAACATTTCTATGTATTAGTAACAGTCAAGCTTAGAGTCAAATCAAGGACTCAATACCATTCACAACAGCTACAAAGAAAATAAAATACCTAGGAATATATTCAGCCAAGGAGGTGGAAGATACCTATAAGGAGAACTACAAAACACTAATAAAAAAAAATTAGATTACACAAATGGAAAAACATCCCTAGCTCATGGATGGGTAGAATCAACATTGTTAAAATGTCCATACTGCCCAAAGTGTTTTATAGATTCAATGCACTCTCCATTAAAATACCAACATCATATTTCATAGATCTAGAAAAAATAATTGTAAGCTTCATGTGGAACTAAAAATCAGCTCAAATAGCCAAAGCAATCTTAAGCACAAAGAACCAATCTGGAGATATCACATTACCCAACTTCAAATAATACTACAAGGCTATAGTAACCAAAACAGCATGTTATTGATATGAAAGTAAAGATGTAGACCAGCACAACAGAAGAGACAACCCAGAAATAAAACCATCTACCTACAACAAACTGATCTTTGACAAAGCAGACAAAAATATACACTGGAAAAAGGAAACCCTATTCAATAAATGGTGTTGGGAAAATTGGCTAGCCACATGCAGAAGAATGAAACAGAACCCCATCTCTTGCCATATACAAAAAAAATAATTCAAGATGGATTAAAGATTTAAATGTAAGGCATGAAACCATAAGAATTCTAGAAAACACAGAAAAAATTCTTTTAGACATTGGTCTAGGCAAAGAATTTATGACTACAACCCCAAAGGCAAATACAGCAACAACAAAAATAAATGGTACGTAATTGAAAATGTACACAGCAAAGGAAATAATCAGAATAAAGACAACCTACAAAATGGGGGGAAATATTTGCCAACTATATATCCAACAAAGGGCTAATGTCCAGAATCTCCAAAGAACTCAAACAAATCAGCTGGGAAAACCACCCCATCAAAAAGTAGATAAAAGACATGAACAGAAGTTTTTAAAAGAAGAGATACAAATGGCCAAAAAACACATGAAAAAATGCCCAACATCAATCATCAGGAAAATGCAAATTAAAACCACAATGAGAAACCACCTTACTCCTGTCAGAATGGCCATTATTTAAAAGCCAAAAAACAGTAGATGTTGGCTAGGATGCAGAGAAAAAGGAACACAAATAGACTGTTGGTGGGACCACAAATTAGTAAAACAGTATGGCGATTCCTCAAAGAAATAAAGGTAGACTTACCATTCGACCCAGCAATCCCACTACTAGGTATCTACCCAAAGGAAAAGAAGGCATTTTATGAAAAAGACACCTGCACCCAAATGTTTATCGCAGCACAATTCACAATTGCAAAGATGTACAATCAACCTTAAGTGCCCATTAATTCAATGGGTGGATAAAGAAAATGTACTGTGTGTCTGTATACACATACACATACTGTAGAGTACTACTCAGCTATAAAAAGGAATGAAATAATGTCTTTTGCAACACATTGGATGACACTGGGGACCATTATCATAAGTGAAGTGTCTCAGAAATGGAAAAACAAACACCACACGGTATCATTAATAAGTGGGAGCTAAATGATGGGTACACACAGGCACAAAGAGATGTAAAGGACATTGGAAACAAAGAAGAGGTGAGAGCGGGAAGGGGTGAGGGATAAAAACCTACCTATCGGGTACAATGAACACTATTCTGGTGACAGGCACACTAGAAGTCCTGATGTCAGCATTATACAATGTATCCATGTACCAAAAACAGTTGTACCCCCTTAGTATTTTGAAAATTTAAAAAGTGCCTATATATAAGTGCTTAATGTTAATTTTTATTAATTGCAGTTTCCTAAAAGTGTATCTGTGTATTACTCGTATAAATTTTAACATAAAGAGAGTTTATAATAAAACTGAAAATTAACAAGCCCAAGCAGAACAAAGAAGACACCAATTCAAAGTAAATTTTAGGTGGCTTCGAATAAATAGCCCTCACATGAGACAAGAGCGTGTCAGTGGTGGCACTGAGATCTACAAAGGTGAGAGAGAGTTTTTGAAGGGGTATAGAATTTGGAGGTAGTCTTGGAAACTAAGTAGGATTTGAATTTGGGAGAAACAGATTTTTAGAAGAATGTGGTCAATGAAGAAAGGCACACAGGAGCAAATACCAAAGACATGTTTGAGAGTGTAGATGTCATTGGTTGTAGTGGAGGCATTAGTTTCAGGCGTCCTCAAACTTCAGCCCGTGGGCCACATGCAGGTGTTTTTGCCCTTTTGTTTTTTTACTTCAAAATAAGATATGTGCAGTGTGCATAGGAATTTGTTCATAGTTTTTTTTTTAAAAAACTATAGCCCGGCCCTCCAATGGTCTGAGGGATAGTGAACTGGCCCCCTGTTTATAAAGTTTGAGGACCCCTGGTTAGATACTAGCTGGAGTTCAATTTTAGAGAAATAGATTGGGCGAAATCACTCACTGAAAGCTTTATACGGCCAAGATAGCTACATATCTATATCTATATCCCGGAGGTGATGCTCAAGCCATTGATGGAGCAGGATTTATCATGAATGATCCAAAAGTGGAGTATAAATGGATCAGAAATGAACAGACCCATTTAAAGGAAACTTTATCCATGCAGGGTTGAGGACTTAAATCATATGGCTTTCTAATATTGAAAAATAAAGAAAAAGCTCATTTTTCTTCAGAAAAAATGAGATCTCTGTAAACTCTGCATGTTCGGGACCCTTGGGTCAGGGTCTACTTGTGGGTGGGTTGCTTCTTAAGAGCTCTCGATAGCTTTCTACGTGTCTGTGTTCTCTCTCTCTCTCTCAAGACAGGGAGCACGTCTCCTGCGGATCAAGGTCACCATTTCATCTAACAAGCTGCCAAAATTGGATACGCGATAACTGTGAAGGTGTTACTGACTTAGTTAGTTAAAACCCAAGGAAATAACATGGGATTTTTGACCTTTTGAAATGAGGTTTTACCTTAATAAATCTTTTCACCCAGTTCTCATTCCCTTTGAGTCTCGATCTTTCTATGCAGGTTTTAAAAAGATCCAGATTCCCAGGACCTTGTTTTCTTTTGCTATCAGAGGTTGATCATCTCACTGTTGGTTCGGTTGTAATTCCTCTAATATGTAGCAGAAAGACTGAAAAATTACATATAATAAGTAATGCAAGAAGGCTCACAAAGGTGGCAGAACTATCAATCAAAATTATATCCAGAAATTACTCTGAAACAAAAAATAACTACATTAAAAAAAAAAAAGGACATCAACGTATCATATGAATTGTTGTATGTAGCATCATGTGCTAAACTCTCAAACTAAAGAGGACCTTGGGTAACATCTTATTAGAAATTTGAACATACAATGTATTAATATAAAGTATTTGTAAAATAGAATTAAAAGATATTCGTTAAAAAATTTATATCCAGGAATGGAATGTTTGGATATAATTCTCTGTTACTTGTGAAGAATAATGAAGACTCACATAAACTCACTCACATGATTATTTCTGGGAAACACAACCAAGCCAAGTGACTACTATGAATTGATTTAGTATTTAATATTTCCTTTAATATTAATTTAATACATTAAGGCTTATTTCTCATAAAAAATTCAGAAAAATATAACTAAGAAGCACAAACCATAATATGACCACTATTAACATTGATATATATCCTTCAGATATTTCCATATGTATAATTTTGTGAGAAAACGGATATACTATATACAATACATTCTCCTCTTTTCTGTGCTTTTTCTATTTTATATATGGCAAAGACCTTTCAAACATTATTATTTTAAAAAACCGCAGTGTATTCTATTATCTCTCCAGATAAATCTTCCATTTCTAGTAAACATTCAATTATTTCCAATTTTTCCATTAATATATAAGATAATGTATTGTATATCCTTGTGCATTAATCTGTTTGCACTTGTTAAAATACGTGCTTTAGATACTTTAAAATTGGAATTACCGAGTCAATGGGACACATATTTTTAAGGCTATTGCCCAGAAGTTTATACCAATTTACATTACCAACACTATATGAGAGTAATTTTGTTGCTTTAGGAGTTACTCTGTATAGAAGCTATGGATACTATTGTATGCTGCCTCCACAAGACTGCTTCTACTGGGACTTCTGGCAATAACAGCAGTCTAAGCCAGTGATTTTCCCTGTTTTTTTTTTTTTTCTCAGAATCACATGAGGTGATTTTATTCATTCATTTATTTTTGTATATTTATTTTAGCGTATTATGGGGGTACAAGTTTAAGGTTACATATATTGCCCATGCCCCCGACCCCCAAGTAAGAGCTTCAAGTGTGTCCATCCCCCAAACATTGCACATCTTACTCATTGTGGTTGTATATACCCATCCCCTCCTCCCCCCTCCCACTCTCCCGACACCCTATAAATGTTACTTCTGTATGTTCACTTAGGTGTTGATCCATTAATACCAATTTGCTGGTGAGTACATGTGGTGCTGGTTTTTCCATTCTTGAGATACTTCACTTAGTGTTCTTTATATAACAGTTACTTATGAGTTTCCTTTCTTTGTCCTCTGATCCTTAAAATACAGACTACAGCAAAATCCTGGACTACCAAGAATCTCTAAGTGAAGTGGCACCCTGTCATGGTAGATTGCTTCCAAAGATGGCCACTAACAATGCCTCCTATCACCCTATGCCACACCTACCATATTGACATGGAGTCTGCTTCTCCTGCTCTTATATCTGGGATGGCCTTGCGACTTGTTTGTGACCAGTAGAATGTAGGACAAGTGCCATTGTGATAGTCCTACCCTTTAAGAGGCCTAGTAAGCTTGTACCTGTCTTATTCAATCCTCAAGTCACCATGCAGAGAGACCTGGCTTTCCTCATGGAGAAAGGAGGAGAAATTGCCTTATAGACATCCCAGTCTTCACCAAGGCCTCAGACATGTGAACGAGGGTCTCTTGGATGTTCAAGTCCCAGCCAAGCCCTCATCCGAAATCAGCCACATGGGCAGTCTCAGCAGACACTATGCAGATTAGGACAACCATCCAACTCAGTCTTGCCAAGCAAAGAATTGTGAGAAATAATAAATTATTATTTTAAAACATTGAGTTTTGGAGTGGTCCTTACACAACAATAGGTAATCGAAACATGAGTCATCTATAGGTTTAAAAGGCTGCAGAGATAAATTCTAAGCACAGCTGTGGAAAGACTGCTCTTCTCCCATCCTAACATATATTCCTTGTTTTTCTTAGTAATAGACCTCTTGATTTTTAGCTATGGCCATCCAGAATAAAAGGTACATTTTATAGTCTTATGTCCAGTGTGACAAAATGACTAAGTTTTAGCTAAGAAATGTAAGGAGAATTACTATGTGAGACTTCTAGGAAGTTTCTTATTTGTTTTTTTGTTGTTGTTTTTTTCTTAACAACAGTGGTATGTTTTTTCCCCACCCCATCTTTTTCTTCTTTTTTCACTGGAATGTTAATGACTGAGGCTCATGTAGCCATATTAGGCTCAAGCAGCCATTATGTACCATAAAAATGTTGTAAAATAAAAAATAACAATTTGGTCTTTGATGATTGTTTCGCTGCCACAAAAGTCTTGAACTGCCTATGTTCTGCCTCCTTTTGTCAATGACAGAAACAAGCATCTACTTTGTTTCAATCCACTGTGATTTGGGGTTCTCTGTCACATGCAGCCCAAACTAATTCATAGAAATTTCCAGATTTAAGGAAAACAAACATAGATCTAAAGGGTCTGAAGACCCAAAAAGAAATAAAATACGAAAAAGAAAGCCACTGAACATATCATAATAAAGAATGCCAAAATCAAAGATAAAGAGAAAATCTTGAATGTGGCCAAAGTAAAAAGAAACATATTAGTATAAAGAAACATAGATAAGAATGTCAGCAACTTTTAAGAAATCATGAAAAACAGAAAACAGTAGAGTGACATCTCAAAGCGCTTTAAGTTGTCAACCTAGATTCTATGCCTGATGAAAGTATTATTTTTTAAAATGAAGGTAAAATAAAAACTTCTTCAGACAAACAAAGCTAAGAGAATTCACTGTAAAAGACAAGGGATGTTTAAAGGATGCTCTTTGGGTTAAAGAAATATGATACCAGGTAGAAACTTAGATCTATACAAAGAAGTAAAGAGATCCAGATATGATAAAAATGATGATAGTTACAAAAGACATTTTTCCTTATTTTTAACCATGTTCAAAGAGAATACACTATCTAAAGAAAAGCAGTAATAATGAATTGTGGGATTTATAACATATAGAAGCAATATGTACAATGAAAATAGCACAAAGAATATGAGAGAGGAAATAGAAGTGTAATATTGTAGGTTGTTACACTATATGTGAACTGGCATGATATTATTTGAAAGCAGATTTGGATAACTTAGAGAGAGAGAGAGAGACTGGAAACCCCAGGAATAGCCACTGAAAAAAATAAGACACGAAATATAATTTATATACTTAGTGGAGATAACATGGATTCATAAAATCATTTATTCAGTTAATCCAAATGTTAGCAGAAAAATATGAAAAAGGCAATCAAAAAATAGATGGAACATATGGAAAACAACTAGCAAGTTGGTAAGTTTCAATCCAATCATAAAAATGACATTAAATATAAATAGTATAAACACTAATTAAAATGCAGAGATAAAAATGTTCAACTCTACGCTGTCCACAAGAAAGTCACATTAAATAGAGACAGATCAAAAGCAAAAGGAGGAAAAAAAGCAATGCTATGCAAACACCAATTGAAAGAAACAGAGTCAAAAGAATGAAAACACAGTCCACAGATTGAAAGTATTTGCAAAACACATACATGATAAAGGATTGTCATCCAAACTAGAAAAGAAATCATAAAATTCAGCAATGAGAAAATGAACCAGATTTAAAAATGGACAAAAACAAATTGGAGAGACAGTTAAACAGATACAGAAACTCACAAGGAGACACCTCCAAGGGAACCAGCACAGGCATAGGAAAATTGAAACTGTAATTGACAAATTGCAGAAGGCTCAGTGTAGACAGGCCTGAGAAATAAAAACTCCAGGGGATCCAGTCGGAGGGGGGCCTCACACTTTTGTGAGTTTTACCTCTAGGAGCTCATCAGGTTCACACACTGAAGGATGAGAGAAAAAAATCCCTGAATGCTTCCAGCAGAAGAGGGAAAAGGAACCATTTGAAATATGCCAGAGTACTCTCTGTTCTGAAAGCAATCTGTCCCCAGAGGAAACTATTTTACCAGAGCCTAATCTGCTAGGGTTTTATAAGAGCCTAACTAACCTAGGGGAAAGGAAATACCCAATGCTAGCTCCCTCTAGCCTTCCATGTCTGGGATTGAAAATATCCAACTATAGCCCAGGCTAGCCATTCCATCCCACCTAAGGCAGGGAAAAAACTGAGAAGTATTGACAAAGTTCACAGCACAGGGGCCTAAGCTCACAAAAAGATTTAGACCTAATCGTGGGACTATGTCTTTCCCTCCCCCAACACCTTACCACTGTATTAGCAATGGCTTTATTTACTGCAGTTCCTTTTACTCAGTATATTATGTCTATCTTCTAACAAAAAAATTACAAGGCATACTAAAAGACAAAAAGAAAAAACGCAAAAAATAAAAAAACACCACCCACAATTGAATTAGACAGAGTAAGCATCAAAACCATACTCGAATATGACAGGGATATTGGAATGATCAAACAATGCATTTAAAACAACTATGAATAATATGCTAATGACTCTGACGGAACAAGTAGACAACATGCAAGAACAGATGGATAATCTAAGCAGAGATAAACTAAAAAAAAATTACAAAGAAATGTTAGAGATGAAAAACACTGTAACAGAAATGAAGAATGCCTTTGGTGGGTTCATCAGTAGACTGTAGATGGCTGAGGAAAGAATCTCTGAGCTTGCAGATGTAGTAATAGAAACTTCCAAAATAGGAAAGCAAAGAGAAAAAAGTAACTAAAAGGGAACAGAATTACCCAGACCTATTGGACGACTACAAAAGGCGTAACATATGAGTAATGGGAATACCAAAAACAAAATAAAGAGAGAAAGGAACACAAGAAATATTTGAGTTAATAATGACTGAGAATTTTCTTAACTGAGACACCAAACCGCAGACCCAGGAAACTCAGAGAACCCTAAGCAGGGTAAATATGTTGGATATAGTGGTGACTTTTTAGATGAAACATGACAGGTACAATTGATGACAGAATTGATAAGATGGACTTCATTAAATCAAAAACTGCTCTGTGAAGAACACTGTCAAGAGAATGAAGAGATAAGCCACAGACTGGGAGAAAACATTTGCCAAAAAACACATTTGACAAAAGACTGTTATCTGAAATACATAACAAACTTTCAAAACAAAACAAGAAAGCAAACAACCCAATTTAAAAAATGCGCAAACTACCTAAATAGACACCTCAACAAAGAGGATACACAGATAGCAAGTACGCATATGACAGGATGATCAATGTCATATGTCGTTAAGAAATTGCTAATTAAAAACAATTATGAAATATCATTATACACCTGATACAGTGGCCAAAATTCAGAACACTAATAATCTCAAATACTGGGGATGATGTTAAGCAATAGACATTCTCATTTATTGATGGAGGAAATGCAAAATGGTACAGTTTGGGAGACAGTTTGAAAGTTTCCCCCAAAACTAGACACACTCTTGCCACATGGTCGGCAATAGTGCTCCTTAGTATATACTTAAATGGGTCGAAAACTGACATCCATGCCAAACCTGCACGTGGATGTTTATAGCAGCTTTATCCATAATTCCAGAACCTTGGAAGCAACCAAGTTGTTCTGTAGTTAGGTAAATGAATAAATCAACTGTGATGCGTCTAGACAACAGAGTATGATTTAGTGCTAAGGATGGGAGGGACATGGTGAAGGACGAAGGGCAATGAAAATACTCTGTATGACATGATAATGATGAATACATGTCATCATTCATTTATCCAAACGTATAAAAGAAACAACACCAAAAGTAGACCCTAATATTAACCATCCCTTTCCATTCCCTCAACCTCTAGCAACCGCTCATCTTTTTACTGTATCCACAGTGTTTGCCTTTTCCAGAATGTCATACAGATGGAATCATATATTAATAGTATGTGGGGACTTTTCAGATTGGCTTCTTTCATTTAGTAATATGCATTCCAATTTCCTCCCTGTCTTTTCATAGCTTGAGAGCTTATTTCCTGTTAGCACTGAATAACATTTCATTGTCTGGATGTACCGGAATATTTCTATACAGCAACAACTTGCGGGTAACATCATAATAGTGAAATAGTTCCCTGTTAAGATATAGGGAAAGACAAATTCCAGGCACGGATTGTGAAGCAATCTTCAAAAACTATAAATTCATAAGATTACTAAATCTAGTAAATTCTGTAATACATTTAAAAAAGAAATAATTCTAATTGTATGTAAATTCTTTCAGATGATGAGAAAAAAATCACTTCCCAAATCTATTTATCAGACCAGAATTACTGTTACCAAAATCAGAAAGTCACTACAAAAAAGCCGGATAATATCATCCCTGATGACATAGATGCAAAAATATGTAACCAAATATTAGCAAATCAAATCTAGTGTATAAAAGAATAATATATCATGATCATGGGTAGTTTATCCCCAAATTATTTTAAAATATTAAAATGTTACAATCAATGTAATTCACCATATTAACAGACTAAAAATAGGTCAAATACGATTATCATAATAGAGACAAAAAACATTTGACACAATTCAAAATCCATTCACATTATAAAGCTCAGCAAACTTATAATAAAAGGGAATTTCCTCAATCTGATAAAGGAATCTATTAAAAAAAACTTTTGGGTAACATCATAATAGTGAAATAGTTCCCCTTTAAGATAGGGAAAGATAAAAATTCATTTTTTTTACAAAATTTGAGCTCCTATTTAATATTGTACTGGAGATTCTGAACAGTTTAATAAGACAAGAAGAAGAAACAAAAGGAATACAGATTTGAAAGAAAAATATAAAACTGTATTTATTTGCAAGTGACATCATCTACAAAGAAAATCCAAAAAACCCCCAAAATCATTAGAACTAATAATTGAGTTTAGCAAGTAGTCAAGATACGTTAACAAAAATAAATTGCATTTTTCTCTATACCAGCAATAAAATATTAGAAATTTAAATTTTAAAATAGTACCCTTCACAATAACAAAGACACAAAATATTTAAGAATAAATCTAGTAAAATATCTGTAAGAATTGTAAGCTGAACACTACAAAATATGAATAAGGACACTAATGCAATCTAAACAAATGGAAATATATATACTGTTCATGGATCAGAAGACTCATTATTGCTAAACTATCAGTTCTCTCCCAAATTGACTTATAGATTCAATATAATCCAAACAAAAATTCCAATAGACTTTTGTAATAAGTGACAAGTTGATGATTTTAGAAGAACTAGAATAGCTATGAAGAGCTAGAATAGGTATAACAATTTTGTAAAAGAACAAAGCTTAAGGGCTCACGCTACTGGATTTCAAAACTTATTATAAAACTACATAACCAAGACAATGTGATATTGGCATAAGGATACATGTAAAGATCAATAGACCAGAACAGCAAGTCCAGAAATAGACCCACACATATAAGGTCAATTGATTTTTAACAAAGAAATCAAACTATTTTAATGGAGAAAGAATAGCCATTTCAGCAAATGGTGCTGAAACAATTAGATACCCACTTGGAAACAAGTGACTTTGTACACAAAAATGAACTTTAAACAAACCATGTACCTAAATGAAAAATCTAAAACCACAAGACTTCTATAGGAAACCTTAGACCAAAACCTTTGTGATCTTGGGTTAGGCAAAAAATTTTAGGGCAGAAAATCATGAATAGGAAAAGAAGAAAATTGATAAATTAAACTTCAAAAAACTAGAAGTTCTGCTCTTCAAAAGATGTCAAGAAATGAAAAGGCCAATCATACTGGGAAAAAATATTTTTAAAACCAGATGTTTGATAAAGGACTTTTATCCAGAGTATTAAAAAAGCTCTTTTAACCCAATAATAAAACAAATATTCTGATCAAACAATGGACAAAGTATCACCAAAACTGGTATAAATAGCAAATGAGCACATGAAAAATGTCCAACATTAGTCCTTAGGGAAATGCAAATTAAATCCACAATGAGATATCATTGTATACTAATGCTTAAAATTATAAAAGAAAAATTCATAGTATAAAGTACCGGCTACAGTACAGAACAACTGGAACTCTCATATATTGCTAGTGAGAATTCAAAATGGTACAGCCCTTTTGAAAAACAGTTTGGCAGAGTACTAAAAGTTATACATGCAGTCTTCATGCCACACAGAATGCCCACTCTTAAATATTAATATTTAACCAAGAGAAATAAAAGCGTATGTCCACATAAAGACCCATACCTGAAAACTGGAAACAACCCAAATGTCTATCATTTGCTGAATGGTATACTTACACAATAAAATGCTACTCATCAATAAAAAGGAGAACCATTGGTATATGCACCAACACAGATGTAACTCAAAAGTATCATGATAAGTGAAAAGTCTGACACATAAGGCTAGATTCCTGTGTGATTCCATTAGATGGTGTTCCAGAAAAGACAAAACTGTAAGGACACAATTCACATCAGTTATCGCCAAAAATTGGGAGCAAGAGGGAAGGAATTGACTAGAAAGAGGCAGCACAGAACTTTTTGAACTGATGGAAATATTACTCACATACTGATTGTGATGGTGCTTACAGGTGCTTAAAAGAGTTAATTTTACTATATGTAAATTATACCTTGATAAATGTATTTTTCTAAAAAGCAAATCTATGCACTAAAAAATATTCAACAAAATTAAAGCTTATACATACATTCCCAATTACTATTCGGTTATTTAATTCTCATTCTGTATTCAAGTATTATTCAAGTACTTATTTTCTCTTAACCCCATGTGATGTGAGTATAGTTTTCTTCCAACATTCTGATGTTTAATACAGCACAATTTTTAGGTAGCATTTTAGCTATTCAATTTGTTGCAAATACATCTAAATGGACAAACCTGGAGAACCGCTAGCCAAGAAAAATAGTGAAGTCAGCCTATTAGGTGAATTAGGAGGTCTCGAAAACTGTTAATGAAGGCTCATTAACAGACTGTGGTGTGCTGACAAATGTTTAACAAACAGCTCTCCAAGATTGGGGAAATAAATCCTGATGTGTGACGTTTGCATATTCCTGTGGTGTAAATACCGCCCCTGAGGCTGACTCAGGCTACCAACATGACACAACTTCAACAGGGAATTGGGAGAGGATGCTGAGAAAATATGGTCACCACGTGCTCTCAAGAGCCAGTAGCTCCTGCCAGCTCCAAGCCCACCTCACCCCCTGCTCACCTTTTAAAAATCTGATTCAACTAGATAGGCGTGTATTTTCTTTTGCAAGAGTTTTGCTCTTACTATGGAATTATTACCTGTTCTTGTATGTATGTATTTATACAAGTGTGTGTCTTTGCGTCTACTGAGAGCAATGGGCAACATTTTTAAAACACCTTACGGTATTTTACAAAGTCAGATTTGTGTATTTGTGATCGGATAACCTCCATGTTTTTATTTATATAAATTTAAGGGGTGCGAGTGCAATTTTGTTACGTGGGTGTATCGTGTAGTAGTGAAGTCTGAGCTTTTAATGTGTCCGTCACCCGAGTAATGTACATTGTACCCATTAAGTAATTGCTCAGCACCCACTCTCCTCTTCCCTTCACCCTTCCAGGTCTCCAGTATCTATCGTTTCGCACTCTACATGGACACATTACTTACCGCCCACTCAGATAATCTATATTTCTCTAGGTACTAATTTTGCTGTATAGGTCATGATAAAAAGATTTATGGCAAGGATATGAAGATATAGAAGGGTGCATTCCTTATAAAATATTTATTTAGTGTCCACATGTCTCAATCCACTGGACCAAAGGAAAACAGAAGGGGGACTCACTGATGCCGAACATAGGTGAAATTTGCACGGACCGGCGACTCAAACGTACCATCCTTTGTTCTCCGTGGTACATTGTTTGATTATATAATTCAAAGATATTTTAGAATGGCATGTCTTTCTCTCTCCACCTTTGTCTTTCCATGTATCTTGCTCTAAAACTTAGCAGATCTAACTGGATATACGTTAGTTTCTATTAAAATTCATAATTTTAAACACAAAAAGGCAAAATAAAAGTGAAACGGTAGATTGTACCCGTTTACATAAAAAGGGAGACTCCAGTTAATTTTTGTGTTTGCCTCTAGTTATATCAAATTACGCACTAGAGGTGGCGGTAGAAGGAGGAGGCCAATATACTCCCATTTCTCTGCTGATAGAGCCACTCCTGCAGAAAATTTTGGAAAGCACAGCAGTAGTAAAACACACATTATTCTACTGTGGGTGCTTCATTCTTTATTTATGGACTGTGCCAGGGTAGATGCCCAGAAGGACAGTCAGTCCCTCAAGTGTTTGCTTTCTTTGAAATTCCCATTAGTGCTTTTGTTCATTTTCTGTACTTGAAGGCTTTGGGTGATTTCTGGAGGGTTTTACCTAGAGTCATTTTTGTAGAAATAGATTTATATTTTCTGGATAGAGCTGGAACCCATTCTACTAAGTATCCCAAGAATGGAAAAAGCAGCACCATAGGTACTCACCAGCAAATTGGTTTCACTGATCAACACCTAAGTGGACATATAGGAATAACATTTATCGGGTGTCGGGCAGGTGGGCGGGGGGAGGAGGGAATGGGTATATACGTACATAATGAGTGTGATGCGCACCTTCTGGGGGATAGACACGCTTGAAGCTCTGACTCGAGGGGGGAGGGGGGCAAGGGCAATATACATAACCTTAATGTTTGTACCCCCATAATATGCTGAAATAAAAAATAAATATTGAGGCAAAAAAAAAGTATCCTATAATGTAGACAATCTACTCTTTCTTTGCCCTTTCCAATATTTCCCAGCATCCTTCCTATTTTAGGACAGGAGAGCAGCAATTCAAAGTAGTCAACTGTCTTTGTTCAAGGTCATGGTCCCAAGTCACTAAGTAGTATAGTTGTGACTCGGACTCAATATTCAGAGGGAAGGAGTTTGCCACCAATCTATCACTGGGTGTGGGGTGGAAGCCTTAAGTCCCAGTCTCAGGTGAGTAAGTGACTGCGACAGGGGCACACATTTTAACATGTTCGAGCCTCAACCTGTAAAGTGAACAGGAAGTGGACAACATTACTGGTTTTCAAACTGTGACACCATCTCTGATCTCTGCCAAGAAAGTAGGCAAGGAGAGGTCGTAAGCTCTTTACCCTCAATCCAACCAGAGTGGTTTGGTTCTACTTTAACACTTACATGTATTGAGGTCATGGGGAGATTTTTATTAAAAGAAGAATTGTATACACACACTGTCATGTCTGTTTGCAGTTTATGAATATGGTACATATGTATATACACTAGACCCTTGCATTTCTTAAATTCCATAATAGTTATTTTTCTGCAGATTTTTTGTTAGAGTTATGCAACTTTCTTGGATGTAGGAGGACTTTTAATCAACCAGTAATAACTTTGATGACTATGGTAGCATCATGTGACTATAGTGCTTGATATGAAAGACAAGGAGAAACAGCATCAGCATGTCTGTTGTAGAAAAAAATGGCAGTATTAATCCAGGTGTATGTATCATTATTAAAATACGCAACAGAGGTGATAGAATTTTGTAAAAAATGACTCAAGGAAAGTCCTGATCAGAAATTTTCCCTTCACTTAAAATAATCACACCAAACAGTATATTCCAGACTTCCTTCATTCCCTTTAAACTCTTTTCAGACTGCCTGGTCTGTGATCGAACATGCAATAAAAGAAAACATAACTCCCTTTAGAGTTCAATTCCAGAGAGACGAAGGAGTGAGGTTTATAGGGATCTTCTTCAGAAGAGCTAGACAACCCAAACAACATTCTCTGGGGTTTTGAATTCATTTCATGGGTTATTTTCTCTTTTTTCTCTTTACAAAATGTTTCTGGATTAATAAAAATCACTTGTTTCTTCACTGGATTGTATTCAAGTTTAATCTTTGAGACCAACTGTCTCTATATATGAAACAGAAAGTTAATCTTCTTAACAAAAGCTTGCATTTCTTTCTATATTTAATTTAGTCCATGACAAATTAAAATGGGCATTTTTTCCCTCTACTTGGAATGTTTTCATCTAATATGTAGATTATTTATAGATTGATCTCTGGAATCTTCTCCTTCACTAATGGCATTTTATATGCCAGCCAATTCATATTAATATAAAAAACATGGATGAATTCCTATTTACCAGAGTAAGAACGAATCTGTCCATCTCTTAATTATTTTGTTTTGACTATTTAAATCATTCCAGTTACTTAAAATACACGTCAAAAGCAAATTTTTTTGACCTGGAGGGAAATTAACAATTAATATTATTACAAGTATAATCTGTAAGTCTTGGAAACTTTTTTTTCTTTTTTATTTCAGCATATTATGGGGGTACAAATGTTTAGGTTACATATACTATTTTAAAGAAAAAAGACTCACTAAAATAGTCTTTCCAAAGATTTAAGAGACAAATGCTGTGTCGTGTGCTCATATTACTAAACACATCAACAAAATCAACTATAGGACAATGACTAGGACATTATGGTGTAATTTCATCAATAATTAATACTAAAGTACTCTCGCTGAGATACAAAGTCACTTTGGCGATGCCTGGAATCATAGATCTCATAGCCGGATGAGACCCATTGATGGAGTCCACTGAACGAACCTCCTATTTTTACAGCTGATTTTACAGTTGAGGGAACTGAGGACCAGATAGGAATTTCCAAGATCATCTAGAAATTTACCATTGGTGGTGCCAGGGCAAGGATCCAGGAATATGTTTTTGCTCAAAAGAACTCACAACAATGTGTCAAAATGATCTAGGCTTTATGTTACTTAATCACTGCTGGAAAGAAGGACCAGTTACTTAACCTCCATGAGCATTTTTTCCCAATCAGAATAAAGGACATAATTGTCACTACCTCCTGACATTGTTGTGAGGGTCATTTGAAGTAATTGTGTAGAAGCACCCTACAAACACAGTCACCACTAGTGGAATGTATTTTGGTATCTAAAAGGGAGCTGTCATTAATGAGCTCTGCAAGAAACCAGAATGTCACGTTGCCCTATCAAGAAACACTTTACTTCTCACCAAGATTAAAAATGACTGATACAGATATCCCCTTGGTCCCTCAGATTGCCTTAGAAACAGGAAATTGGTTCTCGCAAATCAATACCGACTCTAGCGCTAACTATAACTTTAACAGCTGTTTCATCTGTCTTAAATAGAACGAGCTACACCACTGAAATCTGAGCATATTCCATGTGACTTGGCGTTTTTTTTTCTCCCTAAAGCTATAACGGAGCCTGTTGGATAAAGGTTAATTGCTAACTGTGGAGTGCTAATGACACCACATTGATGAAATTAGAGGATCGCTGGTAGAGAAAAGCTCCTAACACACTGGAGGCTACAGGGAGACTCTAAATAATAGTTATTGATTTGTTTCTCTGAAGGCCACTAAGTACCACAAACTACTCAGAAGAACAAAAATTATCCACAGGGTTTCCATTCATTTATAATTCATTTCTTAGCGTCTAATTTTCAACCTCCCAATAGCCAGTTACAATTTTGATAATTATGTGTCTCAAAATAAGTGTTCTATACCTTGGAGAAAGAAACACTGCACATTATTCTTTTATTCTCTTGCACTGAGTGGGATCTTCTCTGTTGAGTGCATGGTGTCAAGCATAGCAATCGGGCAGCAAGCTCCTAAACTTCATGATGCTAAGACAAATAAGGACCAAAAGAGTGGCGGGTTGAATGCATTTGAAAACAGCTAACTTGAGAAAATGCTCCATGATTCTTAATTCCCAAGTTGGGCTTCACTCTTGTGTGGTTTTGTCCCTAAAATTTATCTCTACAACTTTGCCCATCTGGTAGGTGGATTCCTACCTACCAGTAGGTATTACTACCAGTAGGTAGTGCCCATTCACTCTCAGCTGGTGCCTTCACTCCTCCAATATCCTTGTCATCACTGTTGGCGTACTCTGACCGAGGTACTCGGACCAGGTTCTGTTGCATGTTATATGCACAGTGTCATTTAATTGTCACATCCACCCTAGGAGCTTGGTATCACTTCCATTTGCTAGTTGAGGAAACTGGAAATTAGGGAGGTTAATAAGCTTCCTTAAGTTCACAGAGTTGATAATGTCAGAGCTAGGACTGGACTTCTCCATTCATGTAGGCTACAGTGGGTCTCCCCAAAAGAAAACAGTACCCCAAAATAAAGCTCTCAGAGACAAAAGATTTTCTTTGACCTTCTCCTGTCCTCCTGCCCCTCAGTCCCCTTCTCCCCCAAGGCTGGCAGTAGAAACTAGAATCCCTCTTCTCCGAGGTGAGTCATAACAACAAGAACCCCTTTCCCCAAAAGCCACCCATAAAACCTAGAATTATTCTGTGCAAAAAAAAAAATGGCCATAAGGAAATTATCTGACCTACCTTGTTTGACTGTAGATCATGAGACCCCATCCCAGAGAGGGTCCTGCCCCACACCCAGAAGGAAGGATGGTGCTCAGAGAGGCCATCTAGAAGAATCTAGACAGGCAGGCCTGGCTGGGTTCCCCCACTCAGTCTATTAGCATCAGATCACATCCTTTTGTCCAATCATTGTATCTACACAGCTGTCCATACTTTGTTGAACCTATGCACACAAATGGACCATTTCCCCAATATCTTTGTGTCTTCTTTCTCAAGGCTCCGGTGTTAAATAAATTTGCAGGTCTTTTCTCCTATCAATCAATCTGTCTCATGTCAGTGATTTTTTTTCAGCAAAACTTTAGGGGCCCCTGGGCCTTGGCCCCCACAGCTACGCAGGGCCCCAGTCTAGATAATATTCCTCCTTTCCACGTGCCTGGCTTTCCCCCCTCAAGGATCCAGATTTTTTTTTTTAAAGGAAAAATTATTTCTCTAAATGCATCATGCTTCTCACACCACATGGGTGGGGATTCCACACCCAGAAATTCTCTGCAGATACCAGCTGAGTGTTTTACAATTTAGCTTAATTCTGACTCTAACCACCTGAAGTTGGCACAGATTCTCACAGGTTAAGGACTCCGTCCCACAAGACTGCTCCCCACTTTGATGCCTGTGGCAAGCAGTGGGGTTCCAGATTGCCCACACTTCTCTCCAACCCAGCCACAAATCAGGGGTTCCCACAACTCCCTCCTCAGTTTCCATAATTTGCTGTGACAACTCACAGAACTCAGAGAAACACTTCAGCTATTACCGGTTTATTATAGGATACAGATGAACAGCAACACAGGGCAAAGTCTGGAAGGGTCCTGAGCACAGAAGCTCTGTCCCTGTGGATGCAGGGCACGCCACCTTCCTGGCGGGTAGAGTGCTCACCAACCCCCAAGCTCTCAGAACCCCTTCATTTAGGATTTCTATGGAGGCTCTGTTACATTGGCACGATTAAGTCATCGGCGATTGGTTATTAACTCAGTCTCCAGCCCCTCTCCCCAGAGGTTCAACCCTCCAATCTCATGGTTGATTCCTGAACCAACCAGACTCCCTCCTCCAAGAGTCAATTCATTGGCATCAACTCAGGTGTGGTTGAAAAGGGCTCATTATAAACAACAAAAGATGCCCCTGTCATCCTTATCACTCAGGAAGTTACAAGGGTTTTAGAAGTTCCATGCCAGGAACCAAGGGCAGAGGCCAAATGCGTATTTCTTTTTATATCACATTTTGTTCAATTTTTTTTTGAAATAATGAACCCGATCATTTCAAGTTTGGTATAAGCTTGGATCATGTATTTCCTAAGATTACTACTTACACCTAGAAAAACACTAAAAGATAATGGAAGAAAGAACAATGATTTGTAGGATCAAAGAGGAGGGAATATTTAGTTATAATTTAAGAGAATCAAGGCAAATAGGTGAGGTTTAAGCTGAACCTTAAGCTCTTCATATATGTATGTATTAATATATATATTTTCCTTAAGGGACTCAAATCTATTGTAATTCCCAAGATATCAGAAATTTTCATTCTGCTAATAAGTTTGGGGGGAAAAAGCCAAAATTATGTGACTATTCCAAATAAACTATGAAAGTCCATGACAGAGTAATTAAAAGGTCTTTGTAAAATGGAGCCAAACTTCACCAATTTATTTTAGATCTACGACTTCAACACTTTGAAGAGAGATTTCACAAACAGGTGTGGTCTTTGGCAATGACCGGATGAGAAGGAACAGAAAACAAAAGGCGACATTCTCAAGTATGAGGCGTTTCACAGCCTAGAACTTGGCCATGATGCAATTAGAAAAGGAGATAATTAAGTCTCCACACCCAACTGTCATACTTGCATTAATGCATTCTTTAGCAAGCTTTTGTAAGAGCTCTCCCCTCAGCTGTCCTCAACGCATCTCAGCACTAGCAAGAAGCAAATAATTGCTGCAGTCGTGAAAACAGAATTCTCAAGTTAGCTGGGACTTAAATAATCCTGTTTGCTGCCATTCTCATACTTGAAGGACACGAAGGTCCAATGAAGTTAAGTGATGAGACAAGACATCAAAGCCACATAGTGGCAGAGCTAGGACTGCAACTCCTATCTTCTGGGTTGTAATTCACTGCCCTTTCAACCAACCCTACCATGGTTTTCTCCATCACTCTACATCCTCTTGCAGTTCAGTACAGGCACCTGAAGCCAGGACTGTCCTTTCTTCCCCATGCAAAGTGACTCAAGAGATCAGAGGGGAACACAATTCTGTTTTCACCATGGGTCAATTTGATTCGTTTTTCTATTACTACTTTATAGTCAATTCTTCACTCTAAGACTTATATCTCTCAAAATGTTCTCTGCCTGCAGAAACTCAGACACCTTTCTAGTGGGTGTCTATAGAAAGTTTCTGAAAACAAAAATTTTGACTCAGTTTTGCCTAGATTGTTACATGTGTCTTCCAACTCCCTAATTCTATTTAGGTATTAGTATTAGGTATTACTCCCTAATACTCCTTTCCTGGTATCTCAGGGGCCAGCTACTATTGCCCTCAGCTGGTGGCTGCAACTGTCACATCTGGGATCCTTCAGAATGAAGTTACAGGAGGAGTAATCAGAAGAGTTTTAAAACTCCTTTTCTCTGCCCAGCAATGCAGAAGCCCATGTGAGCAGCTCATTGGCCTTATCTTATAAACACGTAGCTAAACGCATAGGCTAAAATTCTTCCATTGCATTTTACATTGTCACCTTTCCTGAATTAGAGACACCTCCCACTAGTTAAGATTTACTGGTTCCAAAGGCTGTGGACGAGCCCTGTTGAGTAGCTCTGGGTACCTTGAGTCATCATTGTATTTCCTCTGAAGTCCTTGAAAACAATAAAGTGCTTGTTGACAAAGCAAAGTCCTGAATCCTATCTACATCTCCCAAGTCATAATTTGCATTTTCTCGTTCCTCAGGTGATTCTAATGCACCCCAAATTTGGAGGCCCTCTGCTCCAAAGAGAGCAGATGGAGAAGTGGAGAAAATTCCATTGGTAAACACATGCTGTCAACTCCTGCTACTCAATTCACCATCACCTGGGAGGTTGCTAGAAACGTCGAATCTCCACCCCCACACCAGATCTAGTGAATTAGAATCCACATTTTAATAAGATCCCCTGGTGATTCTAGGCACAATAAAAATTGAGAAGCACAGCGCCAAGAGACTCAATGCCTGAAAAGTTAGGAAATGAGGGCCAAATTCATTTCTCTTGCTTGAATCACTTGGGTAATTGCCACTTTCTTCTCTTGCCTTTTATAAGAGAGTCGGAGCTTTAGGCAAAAGCTATTTTTGATAGGATTTCAAGAGATGCCAGGTTCCCCAGGGCTGCCCGAGGAACTTCTGTACTAAGGCAAATGCTCAGAGCACCGGTGACAAAGATGACAGCCTGCGGGCATTGCAGACAGGCTGCTCGGGGAAAGAAAGCTTGCCTGGGGAAAGGCCACACAGTAGCCTTCTCGCCCCAAATTCTTTTTTTTTTCCACCTCAAATTCTTGAGTCTGGCTGAAGGTTGCTGAGGGAAAGCCCCACTCTAGGTTTATTTTCCTGTTTAATTCACTGCAAACTTGAGTAAATGCTGAATATGAATCCTAATGAAGAGAATCACATTAATAAATGGGTCTAATTAGCAGGACAGCTTTTCCAGGCTGGACTCCCCTCTCCTCCTGTTAAATTACAATGTCACCTTTTACTCCAATGAAATCAGTCAGTAGCCAACTTTGTTCCTTTTTACACACACCTGTTTTCTATGGAAATAACTGAACTTCAGGTGGGAAAGCCTTTTCTACTTCTTGGTTTTATCGTGAGGGCTTGAACGAATCATTTCGCCTCTCTAGATCTTGTTTGTTTATAAAAAAAATAGAGACAGTGATGGCCTAAGACAAGCTGTTGTCAGGTTTTCTGTTTGTTATTTTAGGATAAAGGAGACATCTTTCTAACAGTACTTTGAAAGCTGTAAGGTGTCTTACAAATGTGACTTCTTTATGCCAAACTCATGAACATCAAGTCACGACTGACAGATATCCATTCTTCTTCAAATACTTCTAGACCCTCTGCTTGCCTTCGTTTCGTGGTCCACGGATAGCAACATCCAACTCAGATCTAATGCTAACACCTGGGGTGCCCTTCCAGAAACCTCCTTTGCACACTCAATTTGCAGTCCCCTATCTTTGATCTTCCAGCCAGGCTCCTGTAATGTAACACCACTTGTGCCAAAGCAGTCACTGACAATACATTTTGCAAATGAGATTCTCAGGCATGCTAGATCAGATAGTTTCCCTGAAGTCTAGACACATTCCAGGGAGCCTACTCCATTCATTATTTATGCATGGATCTGCCATTTAGTCAACTGGGGTCTTTTTGATAAAAGCTTGCATTCTCACCCCCTTTTAGATGGTGCAGATTAACAAACCAGAGAAATGCCTGGCCCTGGCATAGTGCCTTACATTTTGTACTGGACTGTGTAACAGGCAAGAGATCTCATTTTGATTTTCATAAAAACCCTGTGAGTTCTACAGAATGGGGATGTTTGAGCCCATTATGTAAACCTCGAAACAACTCACCCCTAAGTCACCAACTAATAAATGGCAGATGTGGATCAAACCCAAATCTTCCAGCTCTGACGAGCATCCCTGGATACCGTACAGCATGAAGGAGGCCAGGGTGAACTGCAGAGCAGAAAGTGGAGTAGAAACTGGGACCCCAATGTCTCAGCATTAAGTCTGTTCAGAATCAAATGCATGCACGTATTCATACCCCCTGCCCCTGGGCTCCTAGAACACTATTTTTATATTTTCACTTTCGTATTATATTGATCACACTTTATCTTTTTATGCATTGCTTAGTCTGTTTGTGCTGCTATAGCAAAACACCTGAAATTGGTGTGAACTACAATAAAATTTTAAGGCTCTCGACCTTCTCCCCCCACCCCCCACGTGCTGACTGAATAGACCCCCTCCTGGCCAAAGGAATATCCTAAAACTAAATTGTCTGCCAGGAGGAGGGAGGTCAGACATGCCTATCATGCCCCCCTCCCTTCTTGGGGACATCTTTTGTAACCCATTTACAGGCCTAAGGGTATACAAGACACACCTGCAGGTCCTCAATTTACAACACAAATCTATGTCTAGAGGCTTATTTCTGATAACAGCTCCTTATGTTGAAACATTCCAAGCCTTTAGACAAAGCTCCATGTCTTTAACCAATTACAAGCCAAAGAATCTTTAAACTCACCTATAAACCTGTAAGTCCCCCCCGCTTTGTGATGGCCTACCTTTTGGGGCCAAAACAATGTATGCCTCCCACATATTGATTTATGACTTTACCTTGTAACCCCTGTCTCCCTGAAATATATAAAACCAAACTGTAACCCAGCCATAGCGAGTCCACTTGCTCAAGGTTTCTTGGGCGTGGCTCCAGGTCATGGTCCTCAAATTTGACTCAGAATAAATCTCTTTAAAATTATTTTACAGAGTTTGGCTTTTTTCCGTTGACACTGGGTAATTTATAAAGAACAGAAATTTGCTTTCTTACAGTTGGGGAGGCTGGGAAGTCCAAGATACAGGTGCAGGCAGATTCGGCTGTCTGGTGAGGGTCACTCTCTCTGGATCTCGTCGCTGCCTTCTCTGAAGGGGAGGAACAAACGCTGTGTCCAGGCATGGCAGAAGAAGGGACAGGGCCTTGATCCCATTTATGAGGAAGGAGCCCTCTTAGCCTAATCACCTCTTAAAGGCACCGCCTCTTAAAGGCCTCACCTGTTAATACTATCACATTGGCAACACCTGAATTTTGGAGGGGCCACGTTCAAACCATAGCACGTATCTTTCCTTTCCTGGTTTCTGAATTTCCTGGAGGGAAGTTAATACAGCTTCTTTATATTTGTGGCTTCAGAACCTAACACAATATCTGGTGCTTAGTTTCAGGCTGTAAATATTTGTTGGATGAATTTCAAGAGTTCATGTGTGTGCATTAAAAAAAACAACAACACTGTATATTATGTTCGCTGTGCTCCAATATATAAAGCCTGTCTTAGTTCGGGCTGCTATAACAAGATACCGTAGACTAAGGGGCTTAGTCTCAAGACCTAAATACCTCCTGAAGGCCCATCTCCAAATGTCATCATAGTGGGGAATAGGGGTCAACATATGAATTTTGGAGCGACACAAATATTTAGTCGATAGCAAGGCCCAATTTAGAAAATTCATCTAAGTTCCTCTCATTCCTTTGTAAAGTTAGGCCTGCAGCTTTCACATGAAACCTCGTCCCAGTCATTAGAAAGGGTATCTGTTCATCTAGACATGATAGCAGAGAGGCTGAGAGCACAGATGAACCTAGACTACCTGGATTTGAACCCCAGTGCCACTAGCTGTGTGTCCTCGAGTAAGTTACCTTGCCTCTCTGTGCCTTAGTTTTTCCATGTAAAGTGTGGGAAATGATATTACAGTTGTTCTGTAATCTACCTGTTTACATAATCATTTAGCCATTATTTGAGGCTAGATCTGCTGGAAACAAATTCTTTTTGATTTTCTTCACCAGAAAATGTCTTGATTTCTCCTTTCTTCCTCAAAGTTATTTTCACTGGCTGTAGAATTCTGGGTTGACAGTTCCTTTCTTTCAGCACTTGAAAAATATTTTGCCACTTCCTTCTGGCCACCATGTTTCTAATAAGAAATCTTCTGTCATCCAAATTGTTTTCCCCTTATAAGTAAGGTGTCATTTTTCTCTTGCTGCTTCCAAGAGTTTTGTCTTTAGTTTTCAGAAGTTTGATTATGTTATGTTTTGGCCTGGATTTCTTTGCATTCATCCTGTATGGGGTTTGTTAAATGTTTTTCAGTGAGGTTTTTTTTTTCAGCTTCTCGAATCGCTAGGTTTATGTCTTTTACCAAGTTTGGGAAATTTTCAGCCATTATTTATTTCTTCAAATACATTTTCAGGCCTATTTTACTTCTCCTTTCTTTCTGAGTCTCTGACGACACAAATGTTAGATCTTTTACTATAGTCCCACAGGTCTCTGAGGTTGTGTTCTTTATTTCCCCCAGACAATTTTCTGTCTGTTGCTCAAATGGGGCCGTTTCTGTTGTTCTATATACAGGTTTAATGATTCCTTTTTCTGTCCTCTCAATTTTTCTTTTGATTCCATCCATCAAGTTTGTTATTTCAATTATTACATTTCTATTTGGCTACTGTTTATCTCTTCAACTTCTTTTCTGAGATGTTGTGTTTTTCCAAGAGTGTGTGTGAAAGCTTATAAAAGTATTATTGTCATGGCTGCTTTAAAATATTTGTTAGATCATTCTAATATCTGTGTTGTCTTGGTGTTAGCATCTGTTAGTAGTCTTTTCTCATTCAAGTTGAGATTTTCCTGGTTCTTTGGAAGAGGAGTGATTTTGGTTTGAATTCGAGACATTTGGGGCATTATGTTATATACTGTTTAAATCTTCTACTTTAGCAGGCCTCCTCTGAAATCACACCCGCAAGGGAAGGTAGATGCCTATTCATTAGTGCCCCATGGAATTAGAAGTCCAGGTTCTCCACTTGGCCTCTATTGATGTCATAGTAGGGAGAGAAGGCTCCTTACTGCAGCTCCTTAGGTGACCTCTAGTGACACCATGACAGGTGTCCTTGTTACCCTTGCCAGATGATGGTAAACGTCCCAGCTCCCTCCTTGGACACCTGTGACACCACCCTGGTTGGAGGTGGATGAGGTATGGCTTGTAATAGCCAGGCAAGGAAAAATCTTGAGACCCCACCCCTCCACTCAGCCTTTGCTGCTGGGTTTAGGGTGGTGTTTATCTCGGTAGGAGAGTTGTTATCTACAAATGTTCTGTCTTGCTAGGCTACCCCTTACCTGGTCCTCTGACTAGAGGAATCAGGATTTTCCTGCTGCTCTTAGTGGTCTGTGCTTATTGGCATTTCTAGCATCTCTGGCACCCTGTCCAGGACACCCAAAGCAAAAAGAAAACTCAGAGAACCCACTGCTATGCTATCCTCAGATCCTAAGGTCTCTCGCCAATGTGTCCTCTTCTCTGCACCTTTCAGAATCATCTTCTGTTTGTTTATATATAATGTCCAGTGATTTTAGCTATGCTTAGTGGGAGGACTAGGGAAAATACACCTAGTCCAGATTTTTAGGAGTGAAAGTCTTAATTTCTTAATTTAAAAATACTGACCTCACCTAGATTTCAGCTGCTCTTATGACAAAAATCCATCTACGAGACAGAAAGATGCACATTTGGGTGGCATTTCGTATCAGATGGATGAATTTGTGTCGACATTGCTTCAAAGAAAAGATGACCATGCTGCATTGGTGTATTTTTATCATGGAGCAAAAAGATTGGTGAAGACTGACTAACAATTAAGAACACCATTTATTGAACACTTACTGTTTCCTACACACTGAGCTCAGTGTTTTACTTCCATTATCTATCTCATCAATCCTCACAGTAACAATTTTTAGGTACTCATCATTAAAATCCCTTCTTTTCAAGGAAATGACTTGCTTGAAGTCATGACTTTAGTGGCAGAGCTGGACTTTGAACACAGCCAGCTGGCTTCAGAGCCTACACTCCTGGGCAAAAAGGCTAATAATTGTTAAGCTATTGATATATAAGGGGAAAAAAAGATGTTTGTTAAATGTTTTTCAGTGAGTTAAGAAAAAATGATATGCTACTCTAGAACAATGGCAGGCTCTGTCATGGTCCTTAAAAGTATGTCCCTTTACAAGCCCACTTAAAACTCATCATTATAAGGCTGTCTTTGTCCAAGAAAAGAACTACAATGTTGTTTTAGCTCAACTATCTGTGGATCTCTGATACTAGAGAATTATTCTGGTATCAGAGACATTTGTTGTTTTGAAAAACTTGGCTGGCAAACACTTTTAAAAAATAAAATTGTTACTTGATTTTAAAAATAAAAGGAATATGTGTAGGATAAATTAATAAGTGTTATCAAAAAATAACAACTAGCTTTCCTCCCATCTTGGGGGTAGAAAAATATACAGATCTATTGTTGATAAGTCAGTTCTTGATCTGTCATTATTTTTTGTCTTCATCATCATTAATGAGGTATAATTTAGATATAATAAAAGCTACCAGTTTTAGGGAAAAAAATATCAAAGGCCAACTGCATGTCAGGCATCCTGAGAGATGCTAGGAATACAAAGACTGATACGATGTCCTTGTCTTCAAAAAATTCACAATAGAATTCAGAGGAGAGAATTTCAATCTATGCTGATTATAGAGTAAGCTGTTTGTATTTCTGCATTTAATTTCCTAAGAGCTTTTCATAAGGGATTCATTATAGAAGTGCCTTATTTTACACATATGTAGACCTCAAGTTGCAAGTTATGCTTAAATCAGTTTACTTTTGAATCAATGAGCATCTCTTTAACTTTCTGTTACAGACAATTTAAATAAATGCCAAAGTAGAGAAAATAGTGTAATGAACCTGTGTATTTTTATCACCAAGCTGTAATGACATCAAGGCCAGTCTTATTTCATCTGTCCTTCCACCTGGTTTACACACACACACACACACACACACGCACACACTTATTTTGAAACAAAGCTCAGACATCCATTCTACTGATCCATTTGCAAGTACTTTTATATCCATCTTTCAAAGATAGGAACCCTTTTTTTTTTGTAAAAAGCATAAACATAATACCATTATTATAGGTTAAAAACTTAATCAGATTTCCTCAACATTTTAAAATATCCAGTTACTGCCCACATTTATGTAATTGTGTTACACATTACTGATTGTAAGTGTGTGTTTGACTCAGGATCAAATAAGATCCATGTATTTTAATTGAATGATATATCTCAGTCTTTTTAATCTACAAATTTCTCCTCTCTTTTTCTTTCCTTGCAATGTTTTGTTCAAAAAACAACAAAATGATCTGCCCATAGTGTCCTTTAAAACAGTCTTCTTCCTGTGTTTTATGCAAATTGGTAGTTAGATCAGACACAAGTATAATGTGTTTACAAGACAACTCTACTATTTGAATTTTGAATAGAAAGGCGGCATAAATGTTTGTTTCTTTCTCTTTATTTACCATTTCAGAATTATAAATTAGATTCCTAGCATCCTGTGGAGATGATCAATGAGTGCTATATTTTTTATTTGGAAGAGTATCATATGAACTCATCATTTAATTTAATGTGTTCTACTTCATTGTGGTTATTATCCCTATTTATAGTCGAACTGTCCCATCTTTGGGCAGTGGGAATCTATCCAAGCTGGCTCCTAAGTCACTCTGACATGATAAATGTAATTTTTTATAATTTTCTTGCTTTCTGTGATGGCAAGATATTCCATGTTCATATTGTACATTTCCAACCTCAGACTTGAAATCTGAATTTTCCCACAGAGTGTAGGTTTTTAGTTTTGTTTGTTGTTTGTTTATTGTTTTTTGGGTTTTTCTGGTAAGAAATAATATTTAGAGAACACTATCTGAGCACAATGGATTTATTGCTACTAGTTGATTATTATTTCCTGGCCTTTCTAGTTAGTGCGCCAGACTAGGAAATACGTAATTTTAAAAATAAAGTATGTTATGATTTCATACTAATACTTTTAACTAAGTTCAAGACTACATCTGTACGTCCTTTCTCCCAAGCTGAAAATCTTCCTTCACTAAGTACTCATTAGCTTTGTCTCATATCACACCGATAAAAGTCTCAGTTAATAATGCCAACTCTACCACTAACAAAATGATTGCTAAAAACTGTTGGAAATTTGCAGGGGAGGAAGGGTTTTGTTTTGTTATGGTTTTTTGTCCCTAGGGTGTGTGTGTGTGTGTGTGTGTGTGTGTGTATGTGTGTGTGTATATATATATATATATATATTTTTTTTTTTTGTCTGTAAGGATGTGCAGTCAAATGACTGTGTTTTAAAGTCATTTGAAAGAATTACTCTAAGTAGTTATGCTACCAATTGAATATACATTTAAGATCATTTATCTTATTTCACTTTTGATTTTTAGGACTTGCTTTTCTATTTAATTTTGATGTCTAATTATGTAAAACATTTAATGGATCTCTAACTGAAAGCATATTCAAAAAAGTCTAGAGCTTCAATATCTGCTTCCATCATACTTCTTCCATCTCCTAGTAGGAAACCATTTTTTGAAAAGTATAAAGTTTATCCACCATTTAAAAAAATTCATATATATTCTTATTACCTCATTTTTAGTCAATTGCCTACTTTCTATGTACACCATAATCTACCTTGCTTTTTTCCACTTAATTTATTCTGTATATTAAAATACAGAGATATTCCCCACCCCCTTCTCAGCTGCATCATAGTCTATATTAAGTAGATATCTCATTGTTTGTATTCAACCAGAGCAATAAATAGCACCGCCTATATAATATATATATATTGCCAGTATAACTTTGGGCAAGATTACTCAAAGGAAAATTTACATGTAAATTTGCTAACTATTACCACAGTACCCTCCAGGGGTGATGTACCAATTTGCATTCCCAGCAGAAATGTATCAAGCTGCCCATTTCTCCATGACCTCACCAAATTCTTGGTTAAACATTTGGATTTTAGTCAATCAGATGGATGAGGTATATATCGATGCAATTTTAATTTGTATGTCTCTTAATATGAGTTTAGGCTTTTTAAAAATTTGACTAGAGCCATTTGCATTTCTTTATCTGTGAACTTTTTATGCCATGCTTGTTTTTCTTTCAGGTTGATGACTTTTCTAAACGTTTTAAAAGCTTTTCAAATATTGGGAATATTAACCTATTTTATGTAAAATAAGCTGCAAAATTCTTTTCTCACAATGAATACTTACTGAGGATTTGCTGTATCAGGACTCTGTGTGTTACAAGTGACAAAAAATCTAATTCATACTCATTAGAAACAATGGGACTCAAATAGCTGAAAATCCCAGAGGCAGGACTTGCTTCGGATGAGACTCCATTCGTCCCTAATACATGGACCAACAGTCCTTCCACGCTTGCAGCCAGATGCAGAGGCAAGAGCCTTTCTGGGCTCCTCCACCTGCTCTGCTTCCTGCCCCCGTCCTCAGCCGATGTCCCTGCCTTCCCTTGTGAGCTCTGCACCAAGCCACGTGCACTAGCATCTCAGAAGGCCTGGTGGTCGGTGACATTTCTGTGACCCTCCAACAGCTCCTTCTAACTCTTCCTTCTCCAGCTCCTTCCATAACTGTGCAAGGCCTTATTCCTAGAATAAATTTCTTATTCTATTAAAAAAAAAAAAAGAAGAAGGAAAGCCCTGAATCCACCCTCAAGCTAGACTTCTCCTTCCCCGTCTCATCACTTTTACTTAGAGCTTTCGTGGAAGAATATATTGCTGGAACCAGACTGTGATATCCACCTGGTAATTCAGTCTCTCATGATACTTCCAGGGCCTTTTGGGTCAACTTCTCGATGGGCCACTGGACTCACACACATCCCCAAAGTGCAGCATGCCCTCTACAAAGTTGACATCTCCGACAGAAAGCCTCATGCTCAGCAATGCCTCCTTTATAAAGATCTCTCTGTAGACACAGATCAAAAGGTAGGTAGGGGCAGCAGAGGTGAAAATAAAAATAAACTTGAAAAGAAGACAGGAAAAAAAAAAAAGACTCCATTCATTCATGAGCTCACACACCAGGCAGTTGGTGTCACAAAGTCTAGTTCCTCTCTCTCTCCCTCTGTTTTTCAATGCTCCCCTTGTAATAGCAAAATGGCTGCAGTCCTGTCACATCTCACATCCTCACAGGGCCTTATCCAAGAAAAGTGGAAGTGCCTCTTCCGGTAGTTCCCAGAGAAAAGAAAATGTCCTCCTTCTGCCAAATCCCAGCAAACTTCTCCTTGGTTATCTTTAGCTTGGATTGGCTTATATCGCCATCATGAGTGGTTGCAGTGACAAAGGAAATAGCACATTGATGCAATGAATGGAATCGTGACCACTCACCCACCCACCCTGAGCTGGGGGTGGATGGGGGTCACTCACACCCAAATAACACGGCTAAGGGTGGATTAGGGGTAGTTTCCCAAAGACAACTTGGAGTGTTGCTTCGAATGGAGATGGCCAAAAAATTAAAATTCAGTTTTACCTGTGAGATGTCAATCACTGTGCTAAGCTCTAAGGACACAGAGCTGAAACAGCCCCTCCAGGCCCTTCAGCTGCCCTCACTCATGAGTCCTCCTCTCTTGAGAACTTTCCTCCCAGTGCATGTCTCAAGTTTATTTTCACACATCAGATATCCTTCCATTCTTCACATCTAATATTCTCATGTCTCGACATCTCCACGAGCAAGGACTGGGGAAAGCAATGCATGATGTGTTCTAGAAAAGCATGGAACATGGAAGGAGAATCTAGCTTTGAGCTTTTATGTGAGTAGTTATGGGACCTGGATCAAGCACAGGACTTCTTAGAACCTCGGTGCTTCATCTGAAAAGAGAATAAAAGATTG
The DNA here is from genome assembly GCA_008750895.1 of Mirza zaza. Classification (NCBI taxonomy): domain Eukaryota; kingdom Metazoa; phylum Chordata; class Mammalia; order Primates; family Cheirogaleidae; genus Mirza; species Mirza zaza. The sequence continues at coordinate 70,193 of VSMD01053230.1, forward strand.
TTACCATCATTAGTATTATCATTAACACTTTAAAGACCTTTGCTATGTACCAACCAGGTTCTGTACTATGTTTGGTTATTTAGGCCTGTAGCAACCCTTTCATGAGAACTGTAGAACCCTTTCATGATTAGCTCCATTGTAATGTGAAAACACTAAGATGCTAAATAACTTGACTAAGGTCTTCTAGCTTACAAGCAGAAGAGCTGAGACTTGAACCCATGCATCTGACTCCAATTAAATTCTATAAACAAGTGAAATGTCTTAGCATAAAGAGGGTGCTCAATATATATTACTATCCCTGAACCTAAATAATAATTATTCTATCTCACAGAGTGATTGTAAAGTTCACATAAAATAAAGTTCATACACATGCTTTATAAAAGGTAATTTGCTGTACAAATATAATGTATTACAGTTCTTATTATATTTCCTCTTTTCCTAAATCTCTCCAGACCTTTGGTTGGCATCTTCTATGGATATTCAGTCAGGCTCATTTTTTACTAGAGTTTCTCTTTCTCCAATTAACGTAGCTTGTCTTTTGTAAATCACTCTTCATGTTAGACTCTTTAGTATCTCCTTCTTAACTCTTCCTTTCTGCTCATTTCTTCTCTTGCTGTCAACCTTTTTCTCTGTGGGGCTAACATTCCCAGACTTTGTGATAATGAGCACATCCTGACTGTATTTGCTCTATCCCATTACTTTCTTAAGATAGTGTATGGGAGTTTCATACCTGGGTTAATGGCTGTAGTAACCTGCTTTCATCTTTTTCATTCCGGAAATGGTATAACCTTTCAATGCTTCTGCAGGGCTCTAAGTCATTATATAAAGCTTTTGTTTCCTTTTGTAGATATGACTTTGAGTGGTTCTACAATTTTCTTTAACATGGTTATTAAGAAATTAGTTCAACAAATATTTAATACATGCTATATGACAAATGCTATACAAGATGCTGGGGATAGAAGTGACAGACTTAGCTACCAGATTGTCGGTCTTTGCAAGAGAAATTTGTCCTGCCTGAATTGGTAACTTTCCATATCTTTCTTTCATGAATTTTGAAGACTTCAAACTCTGGAGAGAAAGAGGGAGAAAGGGGGAGTCAGGGAGAGAGTGACCTATAAATCAATATTACAAAATACTTGAAGAATTCTAATGCTAAGAAAGCCACTGCAATCAATAATCGGAATAGGAATTTACTCAAGATGAAATTCATTTTATTGAACAGCTTGATAGAAACTTTAAAATAACTACATTAAGTATGTTCAAGGAGATAAACAAAGGCATAATTGCCATCTTAAAAAGAATATAAAGTCTTGAAACAACACAAGGAGAAATGAAACAAAATCAAGTGGTTCAATTGATTTCAAGAGTGAGTTAGCTAACTTGAACATCTAACTTATTTTTCATCGTTAAAATTTTAAAACTGCAATAAATAGGGGCAAATTCTAACTTAGATTTTGCAAAAGAGACAATTAGTGAATTTGGAAAATGGTACTGAGATGTTTACCCAGAATGCAGTATAGAGAAAAGATAAAAAATATTGAAGAGAAGTTAAGAGAATGGAAGACAGATGGAGAATCCTAAATATCTAATATTTCACAGAAATTGCAGAGGCAGAGAATGGAAGGAATAACTGAAGAATTGATTGTTAAGAATATTCTAAAATTGATTAAAAAATAAATTTTAGATTACAATTTTCCTTCAAGAACCAAACAGGAAATAAAAATAAATCCACACATGATCACATAATGAAAATGCATAACATCAAGAATAAAGAGAAAAATCATACAAGTTAGCAAATTTAAAAAAAAAGTATTGACAGACTGATAGTAAATTTCTCATCAACAACAAAGGCCAGAATACAATGGAGTGGTTATCTTTCAAGTGCTGCATGAAAACAGCATTCAATCTAGAATCTTACATCCAATCACGATATTCTTTAATATTTAGAGCAAAATCTCATGCAAAGACTAAAAATTATATGCTAACACTCACCAAAAGAAATCTTAAAGGATGTTTTTGAAAAGATATAACAGTGATCGCAGACTTTTTAAAAATTTGTTTATAGTTTTTTGAGTAGATAACACATCTGTTAAATTATGTTTGATCTAAAGCTGCTACCTGACATAATTTAAGTTCAGCCTAAAGGTGTCTTCATACATGATGACCAATATACCAATTTGATGTGTAAACAGACTGTAGTCTACTCTTGTAACCAGTAGCGGAGCTCAGCTGATCACAGCAGCTGACCTTGAACCACAGGCAGACAACTATTTAAATCAGGTTAGCACAAGGCAGGCACCGAGCTGCAACCAATCCAGATGTTTCTGGGCCTCATTTCTGTCCTCTGTATGTCACTTTCCTTTTTCTGTCTGTAAATGTTATCCAACCACATGGCAGCCCTGTGAAATCACTCTGAACTAGGGGCTGCCCAATTCATGAATCGTTCTTTGCTCAATTGAACTCTGTTAACTTTAATTTGTCTAAAGTTTTTCTTTTAACATATTTATATGGTGACGAACACTAAATGATTACAGGGTATATAATGGGTAGTCTTTCTCCCACCCCAGTACATTTGGTTTTGCTTTCCAAGACACCATTGTCTCTAGTTTCTTATTTATCTTTCCAAGCATAGACAGCCCATGTATTAATATATTTAAGATTCCATGCATATGCAGATCGAGTATGCCTTTATCCCAAATGCTTGGAACCAGAAGTGTTTTGGATTTTGGAATTTTTTTTTTAAATTTTGGAATATTTGAATATACATAATGAGATATCTTGGGAATGGGACCCAAGTCTAAACATGTAATTCATGTAAGTTTCATGTACACCTTATACATATAACCTCATGGTGATTTTATATAATCGTTTTTAATAATTTTGGGGATGAAACAAAATTCTGACTGTGTTTTGACTGTGGCTTGTCATATGAGGCCAGCTGTGGAATTTTCCACTTGGGGTGTCATGTCAGTACTCAAAACATTTCAAATTTTGGAACATTTCAGATTTTGGATTTTTGATTAGGAGTTTGAATTAGTCAACCTGTATTTGACAATATAGAGATATTTTCTGCAATTGGCAGGGTACTATACATCCTTTTCTATACTTTTCTTTTTCACTTACATACATGACATGGGACAGATAGGGGGTAATATCCACACTAAATTTTTCTTTCAATTATTCCTACATGTAGTAGAGACTAAAATATTGGAAGGTACTGTACCTAACCTTGACGATCTTAAAAATTACTTCTACTCCTGCCCATTTACCAAGTAACTGTCTTCCACAGAGTTCCTTATGTTCAAACAAGCTGGTCCACAGGTTAAAAAATAATTATCAGAGTAGTTACTAGGTGATGTCATAATTATAGGTAATCATGATTATCCATTTATATGGTCATTTTTTAAACAACAAGAAAAATCTATCTTGGACACTATTTCTAAGGTAATGGAATAATCTCTTGTAGTTGGTAATATCTAGAAGCTACATCAGTAAAGAAGGCCTGAAACATTTAGAAGGGTAAGCTTTATGTTTTTTGAAATAAGTGTTGGAAAACAATGTCATCTTCCACTATAAAAGTAAAGTGGCTTTGTTTCCGAAATGGATCTTATTCCTGTTTTAGTTGGTTTGGTGTTGCTGTAATAGAACACTTGAGACTGGGTAGTTTACAAAGAAGTGATGCTTATTTAGCTCACAATTCTGAAGCCTGGGGAGTTCAAGAGCATAGACCTCGACCTGGCTGGCTTCTGGGAGGTCACGTGCTGGGTCAAAACATAGCAGAGAAGTAGAGAAGGGAGTTGGTGTGTACAGAGATCTTATGGCCAGAGAGGAAGCAAGAGAGAGTGTCTAGTAAACCAAATTTGTTTGCTTGTTTGTTGGTTTATTTTTAGAGATGGGGTCTCACTATGTTGCCCAGGCTGGAGTGCAGTGGCTATTCACAGATGCAGTCATGGAGCACTACAGCCTCAAACTCCTGGGCACAAGTGATCCTCCTCTCTTAGCCTCTTGAGTAGCTGGGACAACAGGCACAAGCCACCATGTCAGCCTCTGAATTCACTTTTCTAACAACCCACTCTTGCAGTAACTAATCTAGTCCTGTGAGAGTAAGAACTCACTCACTTCCACGGGGGGGGGGGGGGGGGGGGGGGGGTGTGGCATTAGTCTGTTTATGAGGGGTCTGCTCCTGTGACCCAAACACCTGCCACTAGGCGCTACCTCCCAACACTGACATATTAGGTATCAAATTCCAACATCAGTTTTGAAGGGACAAACTCAAACCATAGCAGTTCCCTTTTCAGAAAAATTTTCAAAGGCTAGAACTCATTGCTGGCAATCTCATCATAGCAAGCTGTTTTGTTCTTTTGTTTTTGTTTTTTTTTAAGTCACTCAAGATTTGTATTATTTGTGTGTGTGTGTTTGTTCTTTGAAGCATTTCCCCCCTTCTTTTTCCACCTATCCAAAATCTCCTGGGGCCAATTTAACCTGTGATGCCCATTGCTAGCATTAGCTGAGGACTTCCAGTTGATCATAGGGAGAATTCTTGAGGGAACCTAGAAGAATTCCAAACTCTAATGTCAGTGAGATTCCATCTTTTTGACACAAACTTAATCATTTCTGTTGCCCGCACATGTCTATAGGACCTTCAGAATAAAGGGTTTTAACATTTCTTCATTCTTGCTGGAAAACAAGCCTATTGAGGGTATTGTCTGCCAACAGCGTGTCCCAATCTTCCCTAGTGAGTTACACCCAGAGATTGAGTTGGCCATGGAGATCTTGGAAAATTTGAGCATCTCTTGGTTAAATATATAGGTTTCCCCCATTGTTTGCCAAAAACAATGCCTGAAATTTAAACAACAATAACAACAAAAAAAGAAGGTGTCGGTATCAATCAATGGAAGATTTTAAATAGGCAACAACAAATCAATAATGATTTCTGAAACCTAAATTGTCTCCAGCCACCCAGAGATGGCAGATTGCTTTAATATCTCATGCCAACTGCAATCAACTAGCAGCAGCTCCCTTGAGTGCTGTGTTAAAAATGATTCCAAAGCTGCCATGAGTGCTCCACGGAAAAGACGTGATTATCCTTCAGTAATGTCTGCCACTAACGAAGACAGAGGAATAGTGGCTTATGTCATGAAGTCACCGCCTCTGTGCTGAACGTTCAATTTTAGCAATGGCCGCTAAAGAAACTCACTATCCTGGAAACTTCAGATCCCAGGACTATAATATTTAGTGGTTCCAAATAAATATATACCAATGAAAAGAAAACAGGGAATTTGCTCATTTGAATAGATAGCCGTGTATAGGGTGACATTCCTGTAATGTTGTTGGTTTTGTTTTTTAATGAATATTGTTGTTCTTAATTAACACTTGATCCATTAAAGAATGAGCTGTATGAATCCAAACTAACTCACGTTATCAGAGTGGCTGTGGCAGAATGCTAATTATTCTCCAAAGTCTGTTTCCTCTTCTATAGTAAGAGAATTTTAGCCAGGCACGGAAACATTCAACTATCCTTTTTGCAGCCTCCCCTGTGACTAGTTGTGGTAATATGACTAATTCCATTTATTTCCAGTGGAATGCGAATGAAAATGTTTAGTGCAAATTCTATCTTACTTGCTTGAAAGAGAATCACTTGTCCCCCACTTTTGACATTTCCCCTTTACATGGGCTGGAACATCAAGGTGGCAGTGACTTAGCTTCAACTCTACAATCAAGAGCAACACCCAGGGGTGTTAATTAGTTTAATTAATTAATATAAATAAAATAGGTCTACATGCCTGAATGAGGACGTAGATAGAGCAGAAATGTCCTGTTGTCCTGGGTCATTCACCTCTGGACTATTATTTTAGTTAAAAATAACTTTCTGCCTTGTTTAAGCATCTATAGCTTGGGGTCTCTTTGTTATACCAGCTTTCACCCAAACCTAAGTAGAGTAGTAATGAACAGGCAGGAGAGTGTAGCAAAAGTCAGGCAGATGATAATAGAGAAGTCTAGCATACCTAACAAGGTACCATGTGGCTAGTGGGATTCAGGAGCACAATGCAAAACCCTGCAAGGTCTTGAAGGATAAGAAGGATTTGAGCCTGGAGTGATGTTGACCACAAGTCACATAACTAAGTCGGTATCTTAAGCAAAGAACACAACAAATGGAGCCAGTTACTTGGTCAGAGTAGGATAAGCATGAAGGCTGACTTGAAACTGAGCTATCTAATTTGTTTTTAGTAATCATTCTCCCCTGTTTGAGAGCTGGATTGGTCTCAGAGATTGCATGCGAATGAAGATATAGTTGGGAGTTAAGACATCCCATTTGTGAAGGTTGCAGGATCTTATGCTAGGAGTCTTACATCGCTATTTGAATTCTTCTGAAATTCCCATTTTTGCCCAGATCTTTGTACCCTTCTACCTTACCCACTCAGCCACCTCTGCTGGGCTGGTCCTGGGACCTCTAGTTCAACTATCCTTCCCAGTCCTGTGGCCTATGGCCTTTTGAGCCAAGATGGAGCCCTCGGTCAGCCAACACAAAGAGCTTTTGGAATTATTTTTCCCTTATCATCTATCTCAAATTCAGGCAAAAACTATCTGTAAAGACTTTTAAATTGAAAATGTATTTGTTGAGTATTTATTTCTTTTCAAACCTGCTTCCTCTCTCCTGTCTGTTCCTCTCAATGACATCATCCATTCCAGAACCTTCTTTTACTTTTTCCCCCTAACCATATTAAAAATACCTGTTGGACCATCCCCTCTGACAGTGTCTAGGTCAGACTTCATAAAAGCTTCTTATTTTCCTAGTCCAAATCTCTCCTTATTCCAGCCTATGCTACACCTGCCAGATTACTCTTTATAAAATACAGATTTGATCATATTACTGTTTTCCATCCCCTCGAAAGCCTCACATAACTACCATTTCCTTCAGAAGAATACAGTCAATATTTTTAGCCTTTTCAAAGTTTAAATTCCTTTAAAACTCAAAGTTTAAAAACTCTCTACAGAGCTTTCTCACCCTGGCTGCCACTATTTACTTACAGGATCAACACAAAGGCCCCATGTGTGAGCCAGTTCTCCTGACTTTAGACCCCAAACAGTGAGAAAATGAGTTACGTGTCAGTTTCATCCTGGCTTTCATTTTCTGACCTTCTGAAGAGTTCATTGTAAGTGTACTGCCCAAGTCTTCCTATTTTACAAGAAGTTCTTCTCTTATGAAACACGAAATTATAAGAAATAATGATAGAGATTTTGTCTTTTATGATATTAGTAAATGTGCCCCAATGTCTATGAAGAAATTCTGACTTTCAATGATATTCTCCGTGTATCACTGCACAGAATTATTTTCCTGAGGTTTCATGGCAGGGTGGCTTTTATTTGCTATTTTCATTGTTACAGGGTGTTATGTTACTATTCTGCCATGTTGGCTGTATGTTATATTGTTTTCAGGTTACCCTTTCTAGCATCTTCCCTTATCTTTACGGTGCCTAATCTTTGTAATCAACTTCCACAAACAAAATCAAGCTAGAGAAAATAAACTACAGATACGAAACGGGGTTTTCACTGCTTCCCTTGAATTTTATATTTCAATAATTCTTGCTGCCAGAATTTTCCTTTTGATCCTCAAGTCAAAAAATCCTTTGATGTAAATGGCAAATGATCACATTAAAATATAAAAGCTAGCAAATTATGAGCATCTGATTTTTCCGTTGGAGCTTACTGCCATTCATATATCAGCAATTTTTTATCTTGTGATTACTCTTTGCACATATATAGCTATTTTTATTATTTGTCCTTATCAATAACTTATTTCGCTGAATTGTTTCGAAAGCTCATTAAGTTTTCCTTCATCCCACACTATCGGGAAAACACTACACATTAAACCCAAAATATACGCCATATAGCACTTCTTGCTCTCCTTATCAACAGCTTCAATGCATTTATTTGAAATTTTATCTTAAATTTTCATCTATTCTCACTCCTATGTTACCTCTACTGCCTTAGATGACTGAGGATTGAGATAAGCTGTAGAATTGCTAAAGCTTTGTGTTGATGACAATCTTATGGGACCATTCTATTCTACTGAATGAAATTGGAGGTTGCTTGATACAAGCCAAGGGAACTACAATAATACATCATGCCATGCTACCCCTCCCTCCTCCAGCTTCACCTGTTCTAAGTCTCCCAACAACCCAACAAGGAGGCCCTTATACTTTAAATCCCATATGCCCCTGTTGAACTTGCCTTTTGCTCTTGTGACACATCCATCCCCCTTCTTATCCTCTCTGTTCTTATTAATATTACCCAAAACTCTGGTCTCCAAAATAAAAGCACTCCTTAGACTGGCATTTAAGTCCATCTTCAGTCTGGTTACACCTACATTTCCAGACTTATTTCCACTCCTGTCTTCAGGTATCATGCATTCCGGCCAAACCAAACCATTGAATATTCTCCCTTCACGTCTATTTCTTCATTCTAGTCTCTTCTTGCACCTTTTGGAAGTCATTATGTTCTCTCTCCTTCATTTTTGTGTGTCCAAATCCTATTCATCCTTTAAAGCTGAGTTCCAAATCCCTCATCCAAAACATCGTGTCTTATAATCCTAGAAGTATCTTCCTCCAAACTTCCACAGCATTTACCTGTATTTTCTTACATGCATGCCACATTCTTTAACTTTGGTGGCTTATGAATATATGCTATTTCTTTGATAGGACTGCAACTTTTTGAGGACCTGATCCATTTTCTTATGAAATCATTTTTTTAAATCCTCCACAGCGACTGACAAGTATTATATACAGAAAAGGAAGGCATTTTCATGCATTTTCCTATTTTGTATAATAACTCTGTGTAAACCCATATTATTTTTGGGCCATTTTATAGGTGAGGAAGTGTATCACCAGAGAAGTAACTTGCCTTTAGATGTGTTAAATCAATACTTAAGGAATGACTGAATAAATGATTGAGGAAATAGATCACTTTACTTTAGGTTTAGAGGGATTTTATAGTACAGAAAAGATGTGCCTTATCAGCTGAGAAAGTTCACGGGCACAATTGAGAAACAGATCTATTCTTGTTTTTGTGAGTCGTTTCCATAAAGTCGGTAAATGAAATTACCAAATTCACCTATGATTCACTCCTGCGATGAGATAAATATTACAATAACACCTACAAGAGGCATAAATTTACATCTGCAGCCAGATTTCCAGAGATAGCTAGACATCCTTCTGGGTAAGCACATTTAGTCAGCTGCCAATCTAGAAAGAAGGCAAACACTCTATTTTGGCTGGAAGGATGAACGGGTGGGTCTTCCCAGTGTGAGTTAGGTACCTTCCTGATGACTGCAGAGAGGGGAAGGGACTGATGGCAGGGCTCAAATTCAGGTTGATGAATGGGAAATTTTTGTTCACTGTTACACCCAGCTTTCTGATTGCAGATGTCAAACAGGGAACTTTCTGTACTTTTACATTTTAAAAAGCTTTACCTACAATGTGAGAAGAAAGGGGGCCATTACCTTGCAATGGAAAATGCTCTCTTAGACTCTTCATAGCTATTGCAGTGAGGAGTGTAGCTGGGAGATGACACATACTGGTCCTGGGGCTAGAGATTTGTCACAGCTGGCAGAGATCCATGAGCTCATCTAGTCCAATCGCATAGTTTTACCATTGTAGAAATAGAGGTGAAGTAACTTGTCCAAGATTACAAGAAACACAGTGACCAGGGCTCCAATGTTGCCTCCAAAGCATAGCATGCAAGAAAGTAGAAGCTGCTGCCATGTTAACTGTAAGAGGAAGACTAGAACATCATTCAAGTCCAAACCCAACATCAGGGACCCTTAATATCTTTTCTAGGGAAAACAACATGAACTTTGGACATACCATAAATTTTACGGCTCTGCCATTTACTTGCTGTGTGTGTCCATAAGCAAATCAGTTTCCTCATTTGTAAAATGTGATTTTTATACATTACTTTCTTTACAGGGTTGTAATGAGTATGGCAAGAGATAAACCATTTAGACGAGGCCTGGCATATGGTACAAGATCGATAAATGTTAATTCTACTTTCAATGAGTTTAAAGTTGAAATTCAACAAATAACATTAAGAAATTGAGAGAGGAAAAGATAGCCAAGAAATGTCTATTTCAATCAGGAGAGGCCTACAAAGACAATCTGAATCATATCCAGTCTCTTGGACAAGTAACAGAGGATACAAAGGAATTAATATAATTTTTCATTAAGTGTTTAAGACATATGGACAATCCAAAGCTAGCCTTTTTCCCTTTGCCCAGAGAACATTCTAGCTACAATAAAACTTGGAGCATGATCAATCTAATATCTTCAATAGAGTTTCTGGGGTGTGCATACTTGTGCATAACTTTGTCTAAAGGGCTCTTGGTGGAGTCTCTCACCACCTTTGTCTAATGGGCAGCAGCTGGCTGGAAACAATCCTTCCATATTACTCACCTTATCGGACCACAATAAAACATCTCCCCTCCTTCCTCCCTGGATGACTATCCGTTCTTCTTGCTATGTGTAATGCTGACAGTCCCTTTTAGGGGTAGTTTTTCCTACACCAGGTGGTTCTGCCCTTTTTGTGTTTTCCATTAAATACCTAATTCTTCCCTGAGTTTATTTGAATTTTAGTTATTTCTTTATGAACAACACATTTTGGATTTTCTACTCCCTCTTGGACTCCTACTTGGCAGCGATAATGAGAAGCAGCTGTCCACCCTGGGAACTGGCATAGAGATAGTGGTGTCATCATTACTGCTTCAAAGCTTGACATACCCACCTTGATCAACCAGCTCCTTTTGTTGTTTTATGGTCATATTTCTGACTCAAGCTCCGGATCAGTTTTTGTACTGACATATATCATTGGTTTTTTTCCTACTATTCTCTCATTCGATATCCCTTATTGAACATGGGAAAAGGAAGTAAATGATGTGTGTTTAGTTTTCATAGCCTTGTAATTTTCAGAAAGTTCAGCCTATACCATATCTACCTATCTCCCTACCTTTTTTCTTTCTTTCATTTTTCTATCTATATATTTATTAATATTCATCTTTTTATGTATCTATATCTATCTATCTCTCTTTCCAATTCCTCAAGTTTCAGGATGAAAATAATAAATCCCCGAGCCAATCTGATAAAGAAATAATTAATACTAAAAGAAAAAATTGGAGGAAGTGGCAAAAGTAATTATAAAAAAATCCCAATATCCTGATGCCCAGGTGGCTCTAATGTTAATATACTTTCCTAGATATTTACTACTCACTACTGGAATTTAAAGTAGAGATAATAATGATCAAAAGTGACTCATGGACCCTTTGTCTTTTCTACAAATTTGAGATTGAAGTATAATAAAATAAAACCATGTATTGGACTCAAAGTTATTAATTCTAGTCCTAAGTTCTAGATCTAGCCCTATTTGACCTTGAATTACACATGCATACACACATATTTTATATGTGTGTATGTATATGTATATTTACATATATATTAATACATGCCAAGTATGCATGTATGTATACATATTTATAAGTCATTTATATCTTAAAAACATATATACCAAAATTTTAATAAATATATTTTAGAGATGAATTGGAATAATTCGAGAAATTCAAATGTGAGAAATGAGAAGCAATATAGCAAATGTAATCAAAAAGTTTTAAATACTATCGAAATATGTAGTTGGGTAATGGAATGTGCATCGAGACTAACTACCTATTCACCAAACCCAATTCCTCTTCTTGGGCCTAAAGCCAAATTATATTTCTCAGCCTCCCTTGAAGCTGGAAGTGGCCATGTGCCTGAGCTGGGGCCAAGAGAGTGTGAGTGGAGGTTAAGAGGCACCATTTTCAGGTTTGGCACTTAAGAGCCTGCAGCAGGAATCCTTCACTCTCTTACCCCTTCCAGCGAGCACGGCCAACTTAGAAACCACATGTGGCAGATCTGGGAAGCCTGAGCTCTAGCATCACCGCCTGGGGAATGCTGCCCGCCAGCGATAGCACCTGTTTGGGACCGCATGAACAAGAAATGCATTTCTATTAGGGCAAGTCTGAGATTGGGGGAGGTGGGGGTGGTGATCCATTAAAGCAGCAGGAGTGGCAGATGGTAGACTGGAGGGGCAGGTTGCCAAGCTGCTGGAAGTTGGAATTAGTCTAGGTTTAGTTGGGAATAGCCCAATGCTGACAGTTAACTATGAAAAGAGATCTGTATAAGCCTGCCCGTGACTGGTCGAAATCTAATCTGGTCACATTAGCAGTGCCCCAGGAACAAATTCTGAGGTCCTTAAGGATGACTTCTGCCAATCCTACAGCCCAGTAAAGATTCGCCTGAACCATAGCTAAATATCTCCAAGGGTCCCAATTACCCATTGTAAAAAGTGTTTGTTCATGAGCATGTCTGCCATGGAAAGATAATACTGTGAATTCTCAATTAGATGGAATTTAACATCTGGAATTATCAAGAATGGCAGGTCCCAGCCTGTTCCCTTTAGTTTGGACTCAACTTTCTATATTTTTGTGAAATCGTATTGACCATAGACTCAAATGCACGGCTGCTGGTCAGCTTTTTAGTTGACACTCTAAAACCACTGAGAATAAATCAAGAAAAATCTCAGACAAAAAAATAAACCATTTCCAAGTTTAAATAGTATTCACAAGCCAGCTGGTGGTCATGAGTCTACACAGGAATCTAAGGTTAGAAAACAATCCTTTTCCAAAATAAAGTTTTGTAGAGTTTGTTCTCTGTGTTGCAATACTTGTTAAATGCTATTTAATATTTTTCACCTTATTATTACCAAATGCACAGCTCGTAGAACTTGTATTCATTAAATGTCCTAGGAAGTTATTTGTTTTATAACTAATTCAACAACTGAGAGGGTAGCTCTTTCCTTTCTCTTTGTCTAAGCTCTGGTATGCTTTAATAATGTCATTCCCTACACCAGATTATTGGAGATTTGACCCTCTGGCAAGGTAAAGCCATAAAAATTAAAGCTAAACCGAGGGGAAAGAGACCAGGTACACAAAGCTGGGGCTTCTGGTGTGGCTGCCTGGTTACTCCACAAACCTTTCCTACCTGGTGCTACTCAAACATCACACCGTCACCTAGGCAGAACACAATAGCAATGAAATCGAATTAATAACATCAGTGAATTATGATCCATAAAACTGAGTTCTACTAAAGACTCAATTAGTATAATAACCAATGACATTCAAATCTGATTTGTTCACCCAAAATTGCTCCAATTGGAGGGTTCTAAATTGTTCTAAATATAGTTTAGTATTGTTACTGTCGTACATGTTCTACCTACTAAACCCACAACTCCAAAGAGGTCATTGTCAATGAGACCTGTCCTAATTGTGGGCATCCTTAAGACCACCCCCAATATACTTATGGCCAATACACGTTTTATAGTTCATTGATTGGATTACTGAAGGTCAAATGTGAGTCATATCTCGTTTGGTGTTTTTATGTTTTCTAAAGAAATTGCTATGTACACATATAAAAGAATACTTCCATTTTCATCTCCAAAAATCATTTTAGTGCTAGTGTCCCTAACTGGGAAATACATTTTTTGTCCATCAAGGGACAGGGGCATTTGCTTTTGGTTTGTAAGATTACGATAGGTCCAATGTTGACACTGGACAAATTATGTGTAACTAGTGACTTTTACTTTTTGACAGTGGTAATGCTTTTTAAATAATACTCCTAAAAGAAAAACAATTTAAAAAAAAAAACAGTGTGTGCCCTAAGACAGCCTACAAAAGACATTTCCCCTCATCTTTTTAACTTAAAATAAACTTGCCATAACAGCTGATCTCCAAATAGATTTTATATACACAATGTTGATCTCTAAAACAATTGTCTTGTAAGGTTATTTCTTGCCAATATCCTTATTTGTGATTTAAGTTTTCTAAAAACTTGTTCAGATTAGAATAAAGACATCTCACTAAATTATATGATAGATAGTGATAAAAATCTTTTTGAAATCAAATGATATTTTACATGTAAAGTGTTGATCTAGACAGCCTGCCACTTAATATTAGTTCCCCACTGGTTTAAAATTTCTGTCTCCATAGCGAACACATGAACGTGAACAAAAGATCTTTTTTCTTTAAAACTCTCCTAATTGTAAGAATTTCTCATTTGGTTAGCTACAACTTATTTTAAATTAATGTATGATAAAAAGACAACTATATTTTAAGTCTTATTATCCACTCAAATATTTTCTTTAAGTTCATGTTAATACTACAGTTTAAATTTAATATTGACACAACCTATTTTATTCTATATGTGTTCTGCTTCTGATTAGGACATAGAAAGTGGGAAAAGACTCTGGCTTCCACCATAAATACCCCTTTGCAGCCCTCTGTTTATCTACAACCTGGAATTCAGGTTTAAAATCCCCCAAAGAGAAACTTTGCTGAGCTCTGTTAAATGGGATCCCGCCCAGTTCTCTTGCCAACTCTAATTTCACAAATCAGCAAACAGAGGTTCATGTTCTTTCCACTACTGCAATCTTTTATTCTTCTTAGACATGGATCCTGACTTCAGCATTTGCACTATCCTTTTGTTCTTAAGTAGGATCTGCTCACTCCCTCTTCTGAGTCCTTTGTCTTAAGTATGGTCTGATTTCCAGCACATGGGCCAAGAGAATGAATCAGAACACAAAAGTAGGTATAATAGGTATTTGTGCTTTGGGGACCTGCAAACACCCAGTTAAGACATTTCTTCCCCAAACCCTAATCACGTCTATTAGTAACATTAGCGAGTGGAGAGTTCCTACTAACTGTGCCCTAGAGACAGAGCTAGTGTGCGACACACAATTTCTCCCTATGCAGTGCCCCAGGGGCTGTACTCGTACTCGAGAGATACGATCAAATATTTGTCTTTTGATAGGAATATATTTCATCTTTTTAAATACAGACTAGCCTTATTTTATCGAATGGAAAAAAAAAGTGGACATCATAATAGTGCAGATGGTTAAGTAAGGCTAGGCGAGGTACCATGTTTCCCCAAAAATAAGACAGGATCTTATATCTATTTGTCCTCAAGAAGACCCCTAGGGCTTATTTTCAGGGGATGTGTTATTTTCCCCTCAAAGCCTCAGCTTGCAGCACGCACAGCATGGCCAGGACCTGGCAGGGGGAGCCAACCTTGTTGGTGGGGCTGCCCGCACCTTTCCGCTCACCTCTGGGATAGTAGCTGTCACGATGGGGCAGATGAGAAGGGCTGCTCGTCTTCTTGACTGCTCTGCGACGAAATGCATGGGTTGTGCAGATGCGTTGTGTAGCCACGCCCACCACTAGGTCTTATTTTTGGGGTAGGGCTTCTATTGTGCAAATGCTTAGAAATCCTGCTAGGGCTTATTTTATGGGTACGTCTTATTTTCGGGGAAACATGGTTGCTCATGCCTGTAATCCTAGCACTCTGGGAGGTCAAGGCAGGGGGACTGCTTGAGGTCAGGAGTTCGAGACCAGACTGCACAAGAACAAGACCCAATTTCTACAAAAAAACAAAAAGAAAAGAAAAAGAAAAATTAGCCGGTCATGGTGGCATGCACTTGTAGTCCCAACTACTTGGGAGGCTGAGGCAGGAGGATCACTTGAGCCCAGGAGTTGGAGGCTGCAGTGAGCTATAATCAAGCCACTACACTCTAGCTAGGATGACAAACCGAGACCCTGTCTCAAAAAAACAAAACAAAAATGAACAAAAAACACAGAGTAGAGGTGTTTAGGCTGGGGGGCAGTGGCTCATGCCTATAATCTTAGCACTCTGGGAGACTGAGGTGGGAGGATCGCTCAGGGTCAGGAGTTCAAAACCAGCCTGAGCAAGAGCGAGACCCAGTCTCTACTAAAAAAATAGAAATAAATTAGCTGGACAACTAAAAATATATAGAAAAAATAAGCCAGGCATGGTGGCACATGCCTGTAGTCCCAGCTACTCGGGAGGCTGAGGCAGGAGGATCATTTGAGCCCCAGAATTTGAGGTTGCTGTGAGCTAGGCTGACGCCATGGCACTCTAACCCAGGCAACAGAGTGAGACTCTGTCTCAAAAAAAAAACAAAAAAAAAAGGAAAAAAAAAGAGTAGAGGTGTTTAAAGGTGAACATCCCTTAAACAGGTCCATATCATAAAATGGGATTTGGGATTCTTTTAAATTCAAATCAAGCTGTATTCATTTGAGTCCACAATGCATAGACTCTGTGACACACACATATTTAACTATCCTCCAAGGTACATAATCTTATGGAAAGTGCCTTTCCTTAGGTCCTATGTAAATGTTATCACTGGCATTTGGAAATGGAGTTTTATATAACTTTTAAATATTATAATACAATGTGCCTGTATTAGTTTTCTATTGGTGTGCAACAGATTTA